>JBAGKK010384139.1:0-18507 GCA_037177015.1 Euceroptres primus
TATACATATATTACATATACATATATATATATATATATTACATATATTATATATATTATATACAGATACTCAATGCAGTTTATGTTTATAAAATTTTATTTCATTTAAAAAGAACGATTCTTCTTAATTTTTCATTCCCTCTGAATAAAGGGAAGTAATCTATAAGACTTTCATAAGAGGAGGTTAATTAATTATTTAAAAAATAGAAAATGGTAAAAAAACATAGACTGAAAATTATGAACTAAAAAATCTAAATATATAAACATTTTATTGACAAAAAGTAAACAAAATTATTCAATTCAAGAAAAGGAGCAGTATTATTTTCTCCCTTTCTTTTTGAATGGAGGGGAGCATTTTACAATACAAGTTTCATACACAAGAGAATGACAATTATTTCCTCTGAATAATTGAAAATGGTTAAAGTTGAAAATTACGAAACATACTTCTCTGAAAAATATAAATCCATAAAAAGTCTAATGATAAAAGCTTATAGACTTCACCTGGCTTATTATTCTTCCCTTTTTTTCCTCTGAATAAAAGAGGAGCATTTTATAGTAGTAGTATACTTTTTTTTTTTATGAGCATGACAAGTAAAGTTATCGGTGGATCGAATTTTATCGTCGACTCGTTGTCATATTCTTCTTACCCTTTCTTTTCCCTTCTCGTATAACCCCTTCTCTCCTGTCTTTTTCCTTGGCCATTCTCCTTCGCTCCCGCGCCTAGCGCATCGCGACTGGTGAACCTGACCTCCGACAACGCAGCGGCATTCCCTCGATGGTTCGTCGAGGCACGAGTCACGCTTCTACGTCATTAAAATAAATTAAAGATTATCAGGTCGGCCCGCGCCAGCCGGGCGGCCTTCTTTTTATATCATCGCTCCCGCGGCTCGATTTATTCTTAGGATTCGCGTATTAAAAGTCCACTGGCGAAGGGTTAAACCGCGAGAAGGATGAGTTTACGACGTGGGAATTATGCGTGCTGATTAGATTGGGGTCGTTTGCTTCGAACTCACTCTCGATGTTTTTTTAATGGGGCATTGAACGCAGAGAAAGCCTTGGCGTTAAAAATAATACTGAAATATTAATTTCTTAAAAACTTATCACGCAAGTGCATTGTTGTTATTTGAAAAATATTCAGACTTTCGATTCAAGGAAACTATCTCATTTTATAGAAACCAGGCTATTTAAAGTCATTGAGAATATTGATAAAGAGATTAAAATTTTTGACTGGAATGAAGACAAGTGATTTTAGAATCTGTTAATGTTCTTGTTTTCTGAATCTGTTAATCTGTTAGAATCGGTTGATGAAAAATATTGAGACTTTCGATCCTAGTAAACTATCTAATTTTATAGAAACCAGGCTATTTAATATCATTGAGAATATTGATAAAGGGATTAAAAGTTTTGACTGGAATGAAGACAAGTGATTTTAGAATCTGTCAATGTTCTTGTTTTCTGAATCTGTTAATCTGTTAGAATCGGTTAATGAAAAATATTGAGACTTTCGATCCTAGTAAACTATCTCATTTTATAGAAACCAGGCCATAGAAACCATTTTATAGAAACCAATATTCTCATTGAGAATATTGATTAAGGGATTCAAAGTTTTGACTAGAATGAAGACAAATGATTTTAGAATCTGCTCATGTTTGCTCAGAATATCAGTTTAAATGTATTCCTTTCTATTTTAATAATTCCACTAAAATTATGAAAGATATTGCAAAAATAAAAATTAGTTGAAAATAATTTCAAAGAAAAAAATTAATACTAGTGTTTGCCAAATTTTTTTTAGATAATACACTTTAGACTCGAAGATTACAGTTTACGTTTGAGAAAGCTGAAAAAAGCCTTACGTACTTCTTTGGTAAAATCAATCGATTTACAATTTCCTGTCTTTTGATTATTATGACAGTCCTTGAGTCTAGGTCGAGGTTTCAAGCACTTGGTCAAGGACACATTGGAGAAATGTTCAAGTTCTTGAAAGGAGATTCTCAATAAATTGTATCTTTGATCAATGAAATGGAAAAAGTAAAATTCACCCTGAAATAAACTTTGTCTTCTCACTTTTATTTAAGGGATATCGAAAAAATTAGAAAATGTCTTTCTCAAACGTATTTTTTAAAATCACAATAAAGATAAAATCCATTAAAATTGTATTTCTAATTTTAACAAGTAATTTGCTTTGTTTATAAAAACGCATTAGAAATCTCTTCAAATTGAAGCGTACAATTCTTGAAATAAACTCACAGATTGTAAGCATACTTTTAGATTGAAATACCTGTAAAATTGCAGTTTTTTTATATTCAAGATTCTGCAATCCTCTTTTCGCAGTGCTTTAATCTTCTCATGGTGTAAAGTTAGTTTTAACGAGTTGACTACAAAATTGCATCTGCAATTCTCCACATTCCGAAGATCATTTCTGACGCACATGGAAAATGAATACACGATGGTCTGAAACTGAAATTAAACTGCATGAGACGCTCGACAGCTTCGTGCATCGACCTGTGAATATTAATAGCTGATTCTTTTCTCGTTTGTTGCTCGCGATAACAATTGGCAGGGAAATTCCGCCGTGTCCTAAAAAAAACCGTAACGTGTCTTGGCATAAATTTAAAAAGATAAGAATATCGCAAAAGAAATCCGTGCTCAGGAACAAAAAGAGAAAAAACGATAAATTAGAAAATGAGAAGGAAAAACTTTATTTAGATTCTGATCCCAATTTCAGCTTTCAAAATTAATGTACATTTTTAATATATAATTTTAATATTTTAATATTTTAATATTTAATTTTAATATGTAAATTCATCATGGAAAAAAATGGTTTAGCCGTTCCAGCTAAACGTATAGCTGGATTTTGTTTTCTAAGAAAATATAGCTGTGTTACCTAAATATCTAGCTGTTTTAGCTAAATTTTGCCATCTAGAAAATTTGTAGATACAAAAATTTAGTTGAAATTTAGCTAGATATTTAGGTAACACAGCTATATTTTCTTAGAAGACGATATCCAGCTATACGTTTAGCTGAAACAGTTAAACCATTTTTTTCAGTTAGTATTTTTAGTTCCTAATTTTTAGTTAATAATTTTAATGCCTTCGTTTCCAAGATTACTTATTTTAAGGAATTTAAGAAAAGAGTGATGAAAAGAATTGTAAATTTTTCGAAGGGTTAACCACTAGCAATTTCGACGTAAACCTGATGAATTCAAGAATTCAAAAGAATTCAAAAGATTTCAAAGGAGTTCAAAGGAATTCAAAGAATTAAAGCGAATTTAAAAGATTCAAAATAATTCCAAATAATTTTAAAAAATTCCAAATAATTCAAAATAATTCATAGAATTAAAACGAATTCAAAAGAATTTAAACGAATTCAAAATAATTTCAAGAATTAAAATAAAATCAAATGATTCAAAATAATTCCAAATAATTTAAAAGAATTCTAAATAATTCCAAAGAATTCAAAATAATTAAAACAAATTCCAAATAATTCCAAACAATTCAAAATAATACAAAAGAATTCCATATAATTCAAAGGAATTTAAAGAATAAAAATTAATTCAAAAAATTCAAAATAATTCCAAATAATTTAAAATAATTCCAAATAATTAAAAATAATCCCAAATAATTCAAAAGAATTTGAAATAATTGACAGAATAAAGCGAATTTCAAATTTTGAATCAAAAGATTCAAAAGAATTCAAACGAATTCTAAATAATTCCGTATAATTTAAAATAATACCAAAGAATTTCAAATAATTCAAAAGAATCCAAACGAATTCAAAATAATTAAAATAATTAGAACGAAATCATAAGATTTAAAATAATTCCACATAATTTAAAAGAATTCTAAATAATTCAAAATAATTCAAAAGAATTTAAGATAGTTTTAATAAATTCCAAATAATTCAAAATAATAAAAAATAATTCATTATAATTCAAAACAATTCAAAAAATCAAAATGAATTCAAAAGATTCAAAATAATTTCAAATAATTTAAAAGAATTCTAAAAATTTTCACAAAATTCAAAAGAATTCTAAATAATTTACAGAATTAAAACAAATTCAAAAGATTTTAAAAAATTCCAAAGAATTCCAAATAATTCATAATAATACAAAAGAGTTCTAAATAATTCAAAAGAATTTAAAATAAATTGAAGAATTAAAACGAATTCAAAAGATTCAAAATAATTTCAAACAATTCTAAAAAATTCCAAATAATTCAAAGCAATTCAAAATAATTTAAAAGAATTTAAAGGAATTTAAAAGAATTCCAAATATTTCGAAATAATTCACAGAATCAAAACAAATTCAAAAGATTTAAAAGAATTAAAACGAATTCCAAATAATTCCATATAATTCAAAATAATACAAAAGAATAGTTAAAAAATAAACAAAAGAATCCCAAATAATTCAAAAGAATCCAAACGAATTCAAAATAATTTAAAGAATTAAAGCGAAATAAATAGGTTAAAAATAATTCCAAATAATTTAAAAGATTTCTAAATAATTCAAAATAGTTCAAAAGAATTCAAAATAATTTAAATAACTTTTAAATGATTCAAAATAATAAAAAAGAATTCCATATAATTCAAAGGAATTAAAAGACTTAAAATGAATTCAATAGATTCAAAATAATTTCAAATAAGTTAAAAGAATTCCAAATAATTTAAACGAATTCCGAATAATTTAAAATAATACAAAAGAATTGCAAGTAATTCAAAAAAATTCAAATGAATTCAAAATAATTTAAAGAATTAAAACTAATTCAAAAGATTCAAAATAATTCCAAATAATTTAAAAGAATTCTAAATATTTTCAAATAATTCAGAGGAATTCGAAATAATTCACCAAATTAAAACAAACGAATTCCAGATAATTCATAATAATACAAAAGAATTTCAAAAAATTCAAACGAATTCAAAATAATTTAAAGAATTAAAACCAATTCAACTGATTCAAAATAATTCTAAATAATTCTAAAGAATTTCAAATAATTTAAAGCAATTCAAAAGAATTCAAAATAGCTTTAAAAAATTCATGGAAAATGTATACACCTGAATTCAGCAGTGGTAAGTCTCTCGGCAAATAATCTTAATTAAATTTTGCGAGTCAATGGTTATTCATTTTTAATTATTTTTATAGATCAATTATTTATTTAAATTGAATTATTTGTATTTTTCTCTAGCCTCTTTAGACGCCAAAAAATTCTTCAAAACCTTTTCAAATAGCTTCAATTAAATTTCTGTAAAATACCGTGTGGAAATTGCCCTAATAGTCCCTATTGAAAGTGGGGCTCCTGAAAGGGCCACGACAGTTTTTACAGTTTACTCGCGTAAAAATGAGAGAAATTCCTCATCAGGGCCTAAAGTGGCCCAAATATTATTATTGTGGCATCCTTAATTTGTCCGCTTTTGTATTAAACTGGCTCAGTCCGTGAAAGGGCTACTTGAAGGGTCCATGGAAAGTGTATATTAATTGGGTCTTAACATGGACACCTTAACGTCGCACTTGTTGGGGGCCTCGTCAGAATGCCATTTTTGGGTCCCTGATAATTTGGCGTGACCAAACTAGTATGGTCCTTATTAGTTTTCCCGGTTTTCCGCATGGGGGCCCTAATAGTAACAGGGAAAACTAATTAAGGCCCCATAAGAACCGTATTTCCCATTGTTACAGTATTTCCTAATTGTTAAAGAACCCACACGGGTTCTTTAACTTTAACTTTAACTTTAACACGGGTTAAACAATTGTTTAGAATATATTTCTGAATCTCCTGAAGTCCAGAAGTGTCTTATTTTCTAAAATCCTTAAGATAATCTTTTAAAATTATTGGTAACATTTCAAAGTCTCGTAAGATATTGCAAAAACTTTTAAAATTATTTAACATCTGAAAGTTCTGAAGATTTTTGAACTTCTCTGAAATAATTTTCTAAAAAATCTTCTGAAATTGTTTTGTTTGTCACAATAAAAAAAGAGGTTCCTTTTTGAGGATACCCTGAAAATGGAAAAGGAAAAAATTGCAACAATATTGCGAGTAAAAAGGAAAAGGGTAAAAGGGAAATAGAAAATGGAAGTGAGGATGTTTGAATTGTTTGTTTTGGAAGGTGTGAAAGGAGGTTGACGTTGCGTCAAGTGTGACTCGTCGCTCGCGAGTAATAATAAATAATGGTATTGATAGTAGGAAGACGAAGGTAAAGTGAGCGTGTTGGGAGTAATTTGTCGGGGACTGTACTGGTGGGACTGACCACCGACAAACCCGTTCATATTGTCTTACCTTGCTAGACCTGCGTCTGCAGGCGCGAGGCTGTGGCTGCATTCGAGCTCGCATTTGCAATATTGCACTCTGTAAAATCGTCGGCATGTTGGCTCTTACCATACGTTTGATATGATAAAAAATGCCATGACGCGAGTGCAAGGTTACTGCCACAAGGCGGCCCTCTTATTATGCGTTACACGGACATACTCAATTTTTTATACCCATACCACCAACGTTGTCTCCACTCAAACCACCTTTTTCCATATTTTAATCCTCAAGCATTGCCATTCTTCTTTTTCAGATTTATCAATTTAAAAATTGTTTAAATAATTTTAAAAATCAATTTACAGATACATTTAAACATTAAGTACAAGGAAAAAACGTGTTTGGGAATAAATAAAAAGTGCAGAGGAACAAAAGAATTACAATATTCAATGAGACGGAATTTTAGATGCGGGAAGGACAGGGTGACAAGTGCATTGAATGAAAAAGAGAATGAATGGTTGGAAGTGAGGTTTTTTAAAAATTGTTGGGAGATTTTGAAATTTGTGAAGGGTCTTTGAGGCTCCGTGTGTAGGAACGCGTTAACAGTTTCTTTACAACTGTAATTAAACTAGCGATGTATTTTACTATCCAGAAATTTAAATATAGGGGCGGTCGTAATCCTACGCAGATTATTGCTATTAGAAGTACGTGTACACGCGAGTACTTGGTGCATACGCGTTGCTTTTCTCACGATGTAAATACAATAATTGCCACCCGTTTACTTTCATGAGGCAGACTATAAATTACTGCTAGCACAAGGAACTTCCGTATCGATCATTAGCATCTCAACGCTATTGACCCTTAAGGACTGGACCTTTCAGCCAAGAGGAAAGTAATTTTCACTACATTTTACTTTATGTTTCTTCCATGCAGTTCATCTCTTTGTGTGTTTTAGAAACAGCTACTTCGATTTAATGTCCTTCAGTTATAAATAATTCAATAATTCAATTGAATATTGTTTTTATAAAGTCGAGACTTTTGTTTTTTCGATATTCAAATAAGTGGACGGGATATAATTTAAATTTAAAAATTTATTTGAATC
The DNA here is from genome assembly GCA_037177015.1 of Euceroptres primus. NCBI lineage: Eukaryota > Metazoa > Arthropoda > Insecta > Hymenoptera > Figitidae > Euceroptres > Euceroptres primus. The sequence goes on from JBAGKK010384139.1 coordinate 7,335, forward strand.
TAAACTTATTTTATCATGCTGCAAAGTTCAGTGTAATGATACAATTAATGTGGAAAGATGCAAAATTATTTACTATCGGGTTACTGTTACTATTATTTCTTGCGACCAGCAGTTCCAGGAAATAATAGTAACCTACTGACGGTTGAGACACTTCCTGCCATCCCTTATAATGACTCTACCCTATGCATCACCGCAGAAAAAAAGTATCATTCATTCACTTCTTTCATTCCTGGAAGAAAAAACTGAAGAAATTATAGACTGCGAAGGACACTTAATTGTTGTCCATTGAACTAATGTTCAACGGATGATTGTAATTATTGGATCGAGGAGGAGCATTTTAATTAAAATTCAAAAATATCTCGATATATTGTAAGGATCAGTACCTTGAGAAAAAGTCTTTGAAATTTAGTATAACATGTGCAGTTCTTTGCTACTGAAACCACATACTATCATTTTGAATCCACATCCCAGAGAAGAAACTAATAATTATAAATATAAAATAGAATGCTTTAAATTATACGAAGGGACTGCCAATATTAATAACTGACACAGTTTTTTTTGTCTGAGAAAAAAATGTCTCACTGTGACCGAACAGTAGACAGAAATCCGAGACGACTTGAAATCAGAGGCTCTGCGAAAGGCTCTTTAATTCAGCATGAAAAATAGCTTTGAATTATTTCCTGGATTTGTTTGCGGGATTTTTTGCAATTGAATTATTTCATCACTTTAACACATTTTCATTCAATTTATTGAACAAGTAACTAAAAAGTTTCAGTTATTTTGCTTTAAATTTGATTTTTTAAATTTTTTATTTTAATCAGATCTGGTTAGGGCACAATGGAACAGGGAAGGGCACTGGATCGGATTTCTACCACTCTGTGACTATCGAAAAATAAATTCTTGATCAGCGATCACAGACCACCCTATATTTTCTCGGGTGCGTTTATACATGGATAATGTATACGCATCTTATACAAACTGTATACGTTTCTTATACAAACACTTTGACGATACATTATTATGAAGATTTACTTGTTCGAGTTGCATTCGAACGTAAATTCGTAAACGTGAGTTTCCGGTTGCCAAGTATTTTGCATTAGTAAAGTGAATGCTACACTGTAAAAAATTTCGCGGCAATTTTTCCGAAAAAAGTTTGTTAGCTTATATCCCAAACATTTTGAAATTTTTCCTAATGCATTCGGAAATAATTCCGAATTGTAACTAGAGATTTATTTATACAATCTCCTAAGATTTACGAAATATTTCCTAACTTTAAATTCTTAACTTTAAATTAACCAATATATTCCGAAAATTTTCCAATATTACTAATTCTGACTGTATTCTAGTTGTAGCAATTAGTAGAATTCTACTGACAATTAGTGAAAAATTACTAAAGTTTCAGTAGATTTCTACTGATTCACTAGTAGAAACGATAACTGAAATTTCAGTAAGCATCACTGAAACTTTGAAACTGAAACTGAAATTCACCAGTAGAAACGATAACTGAAGTTTGAGTGATGCTTACTGAAATTTCAGTTGTCATTTCTATTGGTAAATTAGTAGAAATCTACTGAAATTTTAGTAATTTTTCACTAATTATCAGTAGAATTCTACTAATTGCCATAGCTAGAATGCAGTCACTGATTAATTAGTAAAATTCAACTGATTCAGATTTAGAGAGTACTATTTAGTCTTAAAAGCTTCCAAAAGTTTTTACAGTGTAATAAAAATACTTGCTTATTTGGTGTCCGAAATATCTATAAGATATCTAGAATGGAAATATCTATAAGATATTTAGAATAGAAATATCTATAAGATATTTAGAATAGAAATATCTATAAGATATCTAGAATATAAATATCTATAAGATATCTAGAATAGAAATATCTATAAGATATCTAGAATAGGAATATCTATAAGATATCTAGATTAGAAATATCTAGAAGAGAAATATCTAGAAGATATATCTGTAAGAGAAATATTTAGAAGAGAAATATCTGTAAGAGAAATATTTAGAAGTGAAATATCTGTAAGAGAAATATTTAGAAGAGAAATATCTGTAAGAGAGATATTTAGAAGAGAAATATCTGTAAGAGAAATATTTAGAAGAGAAATATCTGTAAGAGAAATATTTAGAAGAGAAATATCTAAAAGAGAAATACCTGTAAGAAAAATATTTAGAAGAGAAATATCTAGAAGAGAAATACCTATACAATATAAAAATATCTAAAATAATTCGAATTTGAAAATTTAAAGAATAGTTAAATTTACCAGTAAACTAAAATGACTTCACACGATTTTCGAGTCGAGCTGAAATAAGAATGTAAAAAGGAAGGCACTCGAAGGGAGACAGACGGATAAAGAGAGATAAAAAAGGGGGTGGGGAGACTTGTATTCATACACTGGCGCTTGTACTTGCATCCAGCCTCAAAATGTGTGAAGCAATGCGACGTGTACGTATTTATATAAACACATGCATCGGCGACGAGAGTAAACGCTAACTCAAACGCACGTAAGATGACTCAGAAACGAGTCCGTGAGACGAAAGGCGAAACCTCGGTGCATACACCATGCAGAAAGTATATATTTGTGAACGGAGGCGAAATCGAACTCGTTTTTTACCGCCCTTCTCTTTCTTCATCACTTCTTTCATTTTAACTAACATTTTTCAAAATTATCTCAATATATAACTAGCGTATGCCAATAAAGTAGCTGGACAAGTTTCAAATATAATAGCTAATTCCTTGTATAGTAAAATACAATTTTATTTGTGTATGTTTAAAATTTGTCCAGCTACTTTATTGACACACGTTATTTAAGGTTTGATGGGCCCGAAAAATCAAGTCTCGGAAAAACATTTTTAATTATACTTTCAAGAATTGCAATCTTATTATTGATGGTATTTTTTAAAAGAGAAAACATTATTTTGCAAGAAAAACATTTGAAACATTCGAAAATTATTTATTTAAAACAACTTTTTTTCACGAACTTTTCTTTCTCTCGCTTTTTACCAAATTTTCAAAAATAAGTCCATTTTAAGGAATACTAGCTTATTTTCTCGAGAAAAAGATGCTCTGCAACTTGACCTCATCCAATTTTTAAAGAGAATTTTTTAAATGGCTGAAACCATCAAAAAATAACTTTTGAAACAAAAAATTTTATAAACAAATAAATATATTTGATACTAATTTATTTATATTTAAAAATTGGAGAAGATCAAGTGGTAAAGAATCTTTGTCTCGAGAAAATAAGCTATTTTTCATTAACCGGCCGGCAATTTGGGAGGAAAATCAACCTCAGAAAATTGGTCCAAAAGGTAACTTATATCATTGATTGATCATAGACAAAGTCTCGATCAGGGGGTGAGCCAATATATTGGCTTTCCGGCCCTTTAAAGGTTAAAATTGTATCATTTTTTAAAATTTTGTAAGAAGCGATAAGAAAAAAAATTCGGACGAAAATAAAATTTTGTAAATAAATAATTTTTATATATATCATATTTTTTCCATGAAAAGTTAACTTTTCTCTTTTAAATAATTCCATCAATAATAATATTACATTTCTGAAAAGTGTAATTAATTCTGTTTTCCCGAGACCTGTTTTTTCCTGTCCATAATATCTTAATAATATAATATAATAATATCTTAATATCCATAATATCTTTATCTACTTGTAAGGTCAGAAAAAAGCGATTTATTTTGGATTTTTTTTAAACGTGTACATATTTTTTACATAAGTTTCTTTGTTTAATGAAGTAATATTTAAAGACAATTTAGTACAATTTTCATGTAAAAATAATTATTTATTAAAAAGTTATAGTCGATGCCAAGGAATGCCTTTTTTAAAAAAAAAAACATGTTTTGCGGTGAGCACTAGGGTGGGCCGTAAAACCAAAATTTTCGAAACTCAAAACGACTCAGTGGGGAAAAGTTGTCTTTGGGGAAGACAAATCGAGGCCAGAAAAAATTTTCGATATTGGTTAATACTTAACCCTCGCAGATCGGGGTCAATGTTTTGAATTTTGACCCATTTTTCGACTTCATTTCTATGGGCTAAAAATTATGACGCATTTTTTTCGGTGCAGTTTTTAGTAGTGAATAATAATGTGAAATCACAAATTTAAAAAAATAATAATTTTTCAAGTTAGACTTTTTTAGGAAAGTGAAAAAAATTAACTTTCATTTTTGATTTCCACATTTAAAAAACATTCAACTTGAATTTTTTATTTTCATATTTAAACAAAAATTCAACTTGAATTTTTATTTCTACATTAAAAAAAAATTGAACATGTCGTGGTTCAAATTTCTTCAGCTTAAATCTAAGAAACGTAATTGTTTTGTTAACACCAAAAATTTTTTTTTGCTTCTGCGTAAGATGTCAATCACTCAAAAAAACGAAATTCAAAATTTTTTACTGCTTTAAAAACCAAGAAGAAACTTTTTTACAATAACAAAATGTATCTTTGTTTTAAGATGTATCTTTTTACAAATATTTATTCTTTTTAAAGTGTATCTTTGTTACATCTACCTTTTATTTAAGAAGAAATCAAAAAATTGGTCAAAATTCAAAACTTTGATTCTAATGCGCGAGGGTCAAGTGTCAATCAATTTCAAACAATTTTTTAGCTTTCGATTTGTCTTCCTCAAAAGCAAGTTTTCCGCACTGGGCTATTTGAAGTTTCAAAAATTTTGGTTTTTCGGCCCACCCTAGTGAGCACTCCTGGTTGGAACTGGATCGTCTGAAGTTAAAAATCAAAAATAATGTAGTTATTATGTTAGTTTATCTAGTCTTTAATCGAAGCATTTGAGAGAAAATTAATTTGGGACAAAATGACGGACGTAGCAAGTGAAATGACCGATTTTCAAAATTACACACTTCACTTTAACGTCCGCCATTTTGTCCCAAATTAATTTTTTCTTAAATGCTTTGATTAAAGACTAGATAAACTAACATATTAACTAAATTATTTACGATTTTTGATTTTCGATGATCCAGTTCCAAGCAGAAGTACTCACCGCAAAACATGTTTTTTTAAAAAGGCATTCCTCGTGATCGACTATAACTATTTAATAATTAATTATTTTAACATGAAATTTATAAAAAATAGTCTTTAAATATTACTTTATTGAACAAAGAAACTTATATAAAAAATATGTACACGTTTAAAAAAAATCCAAAAGAAATAACTTTTTTCTGGCCTTACAAGTAGGGGTGTCTTCTTAAACCCAGTACTGGACCTATACTGTCCCACAATTTTCAAGATTCAAAATATCTTAAATATTAAGTGAATGGTCCAATATTGGAAAAATGATTGGCTCATTATTGGACAGAGATTGCGCCACAATTTTCAAGATTCAATATTTCTTAAATACTGGTTAATGGTCCAATATTGGAAAAATTATTGGCTCATTACTGGACCGATACTGTCCCACAATTTTCAAGATCAAGATTCGCGGTAGTGAATCACCGCCAAGTAAAACCGCGAAAGCATTTTCTCGAACGAAGCTAATTTTTTTTACCTGTATTGGACACATCAGCCAATTCTTTACCGATTTGCATCAAACCTTTTGAAATCATTAAAACATCGCTAAAAAGTAACTTCTGTACATTCAGATTATCATATTTTGAAAACTGGATTTAGCAGATTCTGCAAACTGAGAAATCATTAATTAGACAGATCTACACTATTGAATCGATAGGCACCAAAATTTAAAGAGAAGTCTGGTAGATGAGTTTTTCGATATATAAATTTCAGGAAATTTTGATTTATCAATTATTTTGCGAAATTTTTCAATTTTTATGAAAAAAAACGAATTTTTCCCTTTTTATGAAAAATCATGAATTTTTCAATTTTTATGAAAACAACACGAGTTTTTCAATTTTTATGAAAAAAAAACACGAATTTTTCAATTTTTATGAAAAAACACGAAGTTTTCAATTTTTATGAAAAAAAACACGAAGTTTTCAATTTTTATGAAAAAAGCACGAATTTTCATTCATTAGACAGTCCTGCATGCAGTACTGAACCGATTGGCACCAAAATTTAAAGAGCAGTCTATCAGATTAGTTTCTCGATATATATTTCGGGAAATTTCGATTTATCAGTTATTTTACGAAACTTTTTATGTAAAGAAAAAGTGAAATCTCACCAAAAACATCTAAGATCCAAAAAACTCCGCCAACTAAATATAACCTTATTTTAATTGGTTATTATTATCTAACAATGAAAAATTAATAAACTAAAGGAAAGAAAAAAAATAAAACTAATACCTTCTCATATGATGATGAGAATGTAAAAAATTATTAAAACTTGGCAAGAAATTATTACTAAAAACAAAAAACATCTCGTCAAGTCTTAATAACTTTTTTTTCAGTGACTAAGAACCACTCTCTCAGAAAAATCGTTTTTTCTAGGACAGTAGCAATATAATAATTGACTTAATGTATAATGAAATATATAAGCCAAAATAATTGGCCTAATAATAATATATAATGGTAGGCTTCATAATAATAATAATAATAATAATAATAATAATAATAATAATAATAATAATAATGTCCAAAAATGCCTTCGACGTATGGGGCAGTAACCATCTTAAGCCTGAGACACCATTATAGTAATAATAATAATGTAATAGTAGGCTTAATATAATAATTTTTGTCTTTTGTTTTCTTTAGTTTATTAATTTTTCATTTGCTTAGATAATAATAACCAATTTAAATAAGGCTATGTTCTTTAATATTACTTGATACTGATATCTTTTTAGCAGATTCTGCAAACTGAGAAATAATTAATTAGACAGATCTATACCAGTGAATCGAGTAGCACCAAAATTTAAAGAGAAGTCTGTCAAGTGAGTTTTTCAATATATAAATTTCAGGAAGTTTTGATTTATCAATTATTTTGCGAAATTTTTCAATTTTTATGAAAAACACGAGTTTTTCCAACAAGAATTTTTCAATTTCTAGGAAAAAACACAAATTTTTCATTTATATAAAAAAAAACACGCAGTTTTCAATTTTTATGAAAAAAACACGAAATTTTCAATTTTTATGAAAAAAATTTTCATTCATTAGACAGTCCTGCAGCCTATACTAGTGAGCCGATTGGCACCAAAAGTTAAAGAGAAGTCTATCAGATGAGTTTCTCGATATGTATTTCAGGAAATTTCGATTTATCAATTATTTCACAAAAATTTTTACTTAAAAAAAAGTATAATCTCACCAAAAACATCTAAAATGCAAAAAACTCCGTCAAGTAAAAAGTTATCAGTACCAAGTAATATTAAAGAATATGAGTATAACCTTATTTTAATTTGTTATTATTATCTAAAAATGAAAAATTAATAAACTAAAGGAAAGAAAAAAAATAAAACTAATACCTTCTCATATGATGATGAGAATGTAAAAAATTATTAAAACTTGGCAAGAGATTATTACTAAAAACAAAAAACATCTCGCCAAGTTTTAATAACTTTTTTTTCGGTGACTAAGAACCACTTTCTGGGAAAAATCGCTTTTGCTAGGGCAGTAGCAATGTAACTTAGGTTTAATAATAATAATAATAATAATAATAATAATAATAATAATAATACGCCTTCGACGTATTGGGCAGTAACCATCTTAAGCCTGAGACACCATTATAATAATAATAATAATAATAATAATATAATAGCAGGCTTAATATAATAATTTCTGTCTTTTCTTTTCTTTAGTTTATTAATTTTTCATTTGCTTAATAATAACCAATTTAAATAAGGTTATGTTCTTCAATATTACTTGGTACTGATAACTTGTTATTTTTTGGAGTTTTTTGCATCTTAAATGTTTTTGGTGAGATGCAATATTTCTTAAATACTGGGTAAATGGTCCAATATTGGAAAAATGATTTGCTCATTACTGGACCGGTCTGGACCACCAAACTGACCCATAATTTTCTAGATTCGGTCCAGGAACAATCGGAAATTCTTCATGGGGACAGGGTTGGAATGGGATGATGCAATCATTAGAATGTGTTGAATAACAGCGATTAGAGTCTGCATTATAAAAAAAGTTAGTCGTTGAACGCGAAAGGCCTACTCCTCACCGCGAAACATGATAAACAAATGAGACTTGGCAACGCGGCGGGACAACTGCAGCAGCCAAGGCCTGCTGGACTTTTATTTTTCTCTTTCAAGCCAGACCCTCCTCCGTCCCGCACGTACTTGCTCATTGCCTTTCAACCTCCAGTGCCCCTTCTCCCCTATCTCAAGAAGAAGGAGGCATACAACTTTTATTTGCTTCTTTCGTTATACGCTTATTTTCCTGGACCGCCGCCTTCGCCTTCTTCTTTCTCCTCTTCGTTAACTTACACTTCTTCCTCCTCTTCTTTTTAACTGCAAGCCTTCATCATTCCCCTCAGACCCTCTGGGATCTGGTTATTTTTATTGCGTTATTACTCTCGAGAATAAAGAGTAGGAAATAAGAAGAGAAATGAGGGGAAAAACTGAGAGGAAATGTAGAGAAATAAGAAGAGGGATGATGAAGGAAGGGAAAAGAGTGGATGGAATATGGAAAGAAGGGAAATAAGGAAAGGGATGAAGAAGGAAGAGAAAAAAGTGGATGGAAGGGAAATAAGGAGAGGGATGAAGAAGGAAGGGAAAAAATGGTTGGAAGGGAAATAAAGAAAGCGATGAAGAAGGAAAAGGGAAAAAGGGTTGAAAAAAATAAAACAAAATGAAGGGAAAAAGGTGGATGGAATATGGAAAGAAGGGAAAATGTAGAGTTAGAAAGATAGAGAAATAAAGAGCGGGAAAGTGAAAGATAAAAAGGAGATTGTAAAAAGAGAGATGGAAGGAAAAAAATATGAAGAGGGGAAAAAAGAAAAAAGAATGTGGACAAGGAAAGAGTGCACGCTTGCTTGTTGCCCGTGGTCAGTAATTTCGAGGAGGGGTGGCCGCGAGAATGCGCGACTCGGCCTTCACTTGCAACTTCTTTTTACTCCTCTTGTTTTTCTTTTACCTTCTTTTTCTCCTTCTTCGCCTTCTTCTTCCACAGTTTCTTTTTCTTTCGCGTTTTCTTTTTCTCTCTATCTCGCGCTCTTTTCCCTCTGCCACCCCCTCCCGCCTTTCCTCGCCACGATTTCGTTTATTTGCAACTTTATTTATATCGGTTCTTGCCCCAGCCAAGGGCTCGACTCTCAAGATCAACGCTTACTACTTTCGTACATAACCTGCACCAACCTTTATCCCAGTACTCCGCTCAGTTACCATGCACTCGTTTTACCGGACGCCGTTTTTTCTGCAATTTCCTTAAAAGTTTGCTGGTTTTTCTCTCCTTGGGGAAGTCGAGACTAACTGGGTCAGTTGGGGATTTACGAATCGGATCGGGATTTCCACTTACCTATGGTATGTTAATTTATTTAATATCAATTTTTTTAAACAAAATATAGTTTTTTATTTACGTTATTTTAAATTTTAATTTTTTAATATTTATAGAATGTGTTTCGATTTGTTTCTAGAGAAATAGTTTGAAAGTATTTCTAGTTTTGTTATTTGGAAATTAATTTGGGGGTAAATTAAATCATTTCAAAGAATAGAATGAAGTTAATCATTTTCATGAATTGCATGAATTTAATCATTTTTATGAACTGAATGAATTTAATCATTTTTGTGAATTGAATGAATTTAATCATTTTCACGAACTGAATGAATTTAATCATTTTCATGAATTGAATGAATTTAATCATTTACATGAAATGAATGAATTTAATCATTTTTGTGAATTGAAAGAATTTAATCATTTTCATGAAATGAATTTAACACGTGACTTCATAGATGTGATTTAATTGTAATGATGTTTTGCTGATGTCTTTTTTCTTATAGATGTATATGTAATAGACGGTATAGTCTCAATAAATAATTATACATTAGTGATCAAATCTAATCGAAATATAATATACCACAATTTTTGTGCTTAAACTCAAATTCCAATTATTTTTTAATGTAATTGGGACAAAAATTCACATTAACAGTTTAAAGAGCAAATTCACATAATAAATTCACATAAAATGTTCACATAAAATTCACATCCACTTTTAAAAAATCCCATTATTAACCATAATCACAATCCACATTTTTATACCTTCTCTCGAAAAGCAAAAAGGGATCATGATTTTCCTTGGCGTGAATAATCGGATTGAAAAGTTCTCGGCGGTAAGAATGTTAGGGGGCAGTAGAGGATATTGGAAAACTTATAAGAGACGTCGTGCCATCTGGTTATTAAAAAAAGAAAAAAAAAGAGAAAAAACGGAAAATCTGAGAGATGAACTTTTGAAGAAGTTACTGAGACGAATAACTCAACACGCACTGGGAAGAGAGTATAAATGCGTATGTGTGAGTTTGTCTCTACTTATCTTGACGTCAGTGATAAAGCGGCCATGATGGATAGGAAACCGTCTTCACCGAAGACTCCGCCCCATTTTTCTTTTTTAGACCATCCACCCGCCATTTTTTTCGCATCCGAACTCGTTTTTATAGGTTGAGTTGCGCAATATCAGCAAACTCAAAGCTCGATCCTTAAAGTTTATTTTACAACTAAGTAGATCTTAAGAAATAGACCCCATAGCCAATGAAATATTATCAACGACTAGAAATTAATATTTTCCCATTCTTTAAACTCTCTTATTATAAATTTAATTGGAAAAAACAAACCAAAATTTTTACCACCATGAACCGCCAATTTTTTTTATTTCCATTCAAGAAGGGTGATTATAATCACCCTTCATGAATATAAATCAAGTGTTAAAAGTTAATTATATGAGTGCATTCTTTCTTCAGTTTTGACCCTTGGTTAGTTTAGTAAGAATTTTTCGGCGTAAAGAAAGTGTGGGGACCATACCAAAAGGGACCATACAAGGTCCGAAACGTTGCCAATTACATATGTCTAATTTTTTGTTTTCTTTGGGATCTTCTTTACATCGAAAAAATCTTACTAAATTAATTATATGATATAATTATAATATAATTATATTTGCAAAAAATTCAAGATGTCAAATAGAGTATTAATAATTTCAATAAAATTCAAATAAGTTCAAGGTTTGATTATTTACCTCAAGGTGAAGATTGTAATTTTTTTAAAGTTCTTCTTTCTGACCGGAAACTTCATTTCACATTTTTCAAACGCATTCTTTATA
>JBAGKK010384244.1:0-18504 GCA_037177015.1 Euceroptres primus
GTTGTAGAGAATATTGCTCTCGAAAGAATAAGCTTTTATTCATTAAAATCGACTTATTGTAAAAAATTTGGTAAGAAACGAGAAGAAAAAAATTACGGTCAAAAATAAAAATTTTTGAATAAATAATTTTTGTACGTTTTAATTTTTTATGAAAAACGATGCTTTCTCTTTTCAACAATATCATCAATAATAAGATTGCAATTCTTGAAAGTATATAATTAAATATGTTTTCATGAGACCTGTTTTTTCATGCGCATAATACCTTAAAATCGTACATTCCAGAAAAACGTTATTCTAAATTTTTTCTGGAGAGAAATACGAAAAGGAATCCTAAGTAGTTTCTATTATAATAGAAAATACTTAGAAACATTGAATTGTTTTAAACAATGTCAATTTTTCATAAACAAATTAAACTTTTTTTCATTCAAAAGAAACTTTTTTTTGCACGTTATTTTACTTTTTTTCTGGAGAGAAATGTGAAAAGAAATATACTAAGTACTCTCTAAGTCTGAATTAGTAGTTTTCTACTAATAAAATAATGCCGAATCGTTTACCAATTGCTTTAGTAAGCATTTCTTCTAATTAATGGCAAAAAACTATTAATTCATAGTAGAAAACTACTAATTCATAGTAGAAAACTACTGATTCATAGTAGAAAGCTACTGATTCATAGTAGAAAACTGCTGAGTCATAGTAGAAAACTACTAATTCATAGTAGAAAATTTCTAATTCACTTAGGCTTACTAAATAAATTAGTTGCCCTTACTACGTGAATTAGTAGTTTTCTACCTTTAATTAGTAGTTTTATACTAAAAATTAGTAGAAATGCTTACTAAAGCAATTGGTAAACGATTCGGCACTGTTTCATTAATAGAATACTAATTCAGATTTGGAGAGTAGTTTCTGTTATAACAGAAACTACTTAGTATTTATTTTCGCATTTCTCTGTATTATAATAGAAGCTACTTAGTTTTTTCGCTTTTCTCTCCAGAAAAAATGTAGAATAACGTGCAAAAAAATTTTTCTTTTGAAAGAAAAAAAGTTAAAATTGTTTATAAATAATTAATATTTTTTAAAACAAATTCAATGTTTTTATATTTGGAAGAAAGATTTCTGGAATGTACGTTTTTAAACAAAAATTTAAACGTGAGAATCATCAAAATCCGTTTAGCCGTTCACGAGAAAAATGTTGATCATGTTGTCAACATAATCCGAATATAAAATATTGAAACAAAATCAATTTTTATATTCGGAAGAAAGATTTCTCGAATCTTCCTAAACAATGTTCCGAATGTTCCTAAACAAAAATTTAAACGTGAGAATCATCAAAATCTGTTTATTCGTTCACGAGAAAAATGTTGATCATGCTGTAATTAATTAAAATTAAAAAAATCTACAACCAAACCCCACCAATCAGTTTCGAAAACTGCACTGTGATCTATGATGCCTGTCAAATCGGATCGAAAAAATTCGATTTGCCCTTAGCTTAATCGATTTCGAACAATTTGAAATTTCAAGTGCCTTGAGTCGAATCGAATTTTTTCAATCCGATTGCACCGATCGGTTTCAAAAAATTCGACATTCGAAAAGCGTCAAAAGTCGGTTTTCGATCGAATCGAATTATTTTGCACATCTGTACATTATATCTTTAATACCAGTTGTATTTTTGCAATTCTTCAAAAGTCACCAATTAACTAATTAGATATTTTTAGAAAATTTCAAATTCTTATCTTTATTTTTACGATATTGTTTCAAAACATTGTCTCATAACAATGGAGCCTGAATATTATAAGTCACTAGCAGGTATATTCATTAGACTCTAGCAAACTGGGTAGACACTTGAGCTAGGGAAGAGCACTCATCTTTGAATGCAGGGAAGGTAAGGAGTTGGGACAAGAGGTTCGTTATGACATTGTCGTGTCTGCTCCTTCATATGGATTTGTTTTGATCAACAACTTGCTCCTTTTTGTTTTTTTCAAGAAAATCTGATCATTGACATTTTCCCTCTTCAGAAAATAACTGAGGAAAGATTAAAGACTTACTTTGATGTTTAAAAACAGCTACAGAGAAGCTGAAAAGAGTTGTTCAGAAAAAGGCATAGCACTACTAAGTATTTCATTTATGTCTAAGCTCTTATATAGGTCAGTAGTACAAACACCAGTACCATAAACTTTTTCACCATCGATGCAGCAATTTCTATTTCAAATACTTGTTTGATAATTGCCTAATAATTATTATATAATTTATATAATATTATTTTATTTCATATTATTTATTATTAATCAATATTTAATAAATAAATTTTGAATAAAATGCAGGGTAATTTGGATAAATTTACTGATTGGAAAATCCATTCTTGGCAGAAACAATCCAGCTCTAATGCTGCAATGCACACTTTTAATAGTCGCATTATAAACGTGCCAAGTTTCTCTATCCTAGGAATTTTGCTTCGTGACGACTTGATTGCTAAAAAGTACTTTTCTTTCATATAAGATAATTACTTATGTAATTATGTAATTACTTATATAATTAAAACATTTTGACTTATCTAAGTCAGTATGGACTTGGAATACAGAAAAAATTATGATAAAAAATTAAAGTAAATTTACCAAACAAATTTAATTTCCTCTGTTGATTTAATATATTCTTTTTAATTTATTTAAAATAATTATGCACATTTAAATTTTTTTAAATTATGCACATTAAAATTTTTTTAAATTATGCACATTTAAATTTTTAAGAAATTATGAACATATAATTTGAATGAAATAAAATGAATGAATAATTTAATGAACACATATTCATAATAGTGATGCATATTGAGCGAACGATGCGATAAACAGCCGATCCGATAAATCTGCTGGGTTCATCTGCATGAACTTTTCGTCTTGATAATGATCGCGCACATGACAGTAATTTTTTAATCACAAACTTTCGAATAAATAAAATTTAATCAGAAAGATGTAAAATTATCAGAATTTTGATTTTCGAATCTTCAAAGATTAATTTATTCCTTCTAGGGGTTATATTGACAGGAAATTTGTATTCTCGCGAAAAATGTCATTTTTCGAACAGAATTCGATCGGGAAATGACAAAAGAAGGAACGATCGATCACGAAGAGCGAGAATTATCGGCTCGACATGCATCACTAATTCGACACATATTTAAAAACATATATTTATTACATATTACATATACATACATAAACATACATTTAAAACATATATTTATTACAAAGAAACATTTTTCACTTAGCTGATAAAAAGAAATTTTATTCGTTGCTAGAGACTCGAATCACTGTCGTAAACATGAGATTGTTTGCCTGAAAGAAGCCATTTTATACAACATAAAACCAGCCATAAAATACACTGCATCCAAGACCTCAGATTCTCCAAGAGCTATTCTAGGATAATTAATTGTTTGAAAATCAAATTTTTTCAATCAAATTGAAAATCAATTCTTCAATAGAATAACAATTTATATTTATAATATTCTCTTTATTTATTATTCAATATTATTTAAAATCTAACTATAATGTATCCTTATAATATATTAGTGTATTATTTGATTATTTTCATATTGAAACAGTTACTTATGAGAAAAAGATAATCTTTACAATAATATACATTTTTATATTTCTGATGTGTAACATTAAAAAAGAAGGAAGGTTTAATGAAAATGTTCTAATGAAAACAATTTTTCTTTTCTATAGGAATCAGACTCACTTTGTTAACAAGTTTTTTTTTCTAAGAAGACAATATATATTTAGAGAGGTACAAAACTGGACAAGAACCATCGAAGGAAAACTTTATGAAGTTTCTTTATTGGCCATTGTCCACTTGTAAGAGGAGCAGAGCAATATTTTTCCGAGAGACATTTGCCCTGGAGGGATAGTCGCTTTACTTGAAACTCTCGACAATGTATTTTCCGTTTTCTACTTGCTTTCTCGAAAATCGTCGATGAAAGAAGTACACCTCCTCTGTGGCAATACACTTTGTTCGAAGAGGCGATTTGCAGAATGAGAAAGAGGAAAAGTTGACTTTAATGATTTCTGGGGTTACTTCGAAAGTCCTGGGCCTAAAGGGAAGTGGATGATTTTGGCCCAGAGCCAGTCAAACAAAATGTGGGCCAAATACCTTCCTAACCCTCACGAATGTCTTACCGATTACCGATACCCGCGTGTCACATGCAAACGACACTCAGAACCTTTCTCCCTAATTGGTTCTGTCTTTTGTTTTCCTTTTTTCGCAGTTTCTCTCTAGGCAAAGTTTTTTCATAGGCCACGAGAAAATAAACTTGTTTACTACATTTCGGAGAAAAAAGTTGAAATCCAATCGATACAACATTTGGTAGTATTTTAATAGCTCAAACAAATTCGAATCCATGTTTGCGAAACTTCAATTTTTTCACTTAAAAGCTTGAAAGGGAAATATTTTATTATGGTGGGGAGTATTTTCTGTTATAATAGAGATAATAATTTATAAGATGGAAATAATATTTCTAACTCATATCAGAGAATTTTTAATTACAGTTATACTTCCTTTCAACTCCGAGTATTTAACATTTTTTATTTTAAAAACTGCAAAAAAATTCATTACTACTTTTTGAGGGATAATTGATAACTAAGTAAAATTATTTAATAAAATAAATCTTTTACGAAAATTAATAAAAATCCCTGCTAGGAAAAAGAAAGTTTAACAGTTCCTGAAAATTAAGTATTCATTCCAAGATCCGTTTGCTTTTGAAGGAGAAAGAACAGACGCGACTTCAGTAGTAGTGCCTTGTTTTGGTCAGCCAAACCGCAGAGCAACTGTTTCTGCATTCGAAATTGAAATAAATTATAACAAATAGTCGTAATTTTTAAAATCTGATTCTACACACCTATTAAATCGTAAATAAATCTGCATCCAATTTTAAAAATAAATATAGGTATGTAAGGATTTATAAACAATAGAAATATATTAGACATAAATATTTTTTGGTAGGTGACTATTTTTCTTATTTTTTTTAATCATTTGTAATTGTTTTATATGACATTAAATATTGAAATAATGAATTAACTATTTATCTTAATGAAACACTCTGCTACCAAAATATTTTCACTACCAAAAAACGTTTCCTGATAATGATTGAAAATAGAATACATTTTAGTGCAAGGAAAAAAAATTTTTTCAAAGCTATGAGTTTTATCAAAATTATTTACATACAAAATATTATTAGTTTATAGATAGAAATAGTTTAAAAAGTTTATAAAACTATTTTAAAACGACTTATCATCTTTTCTGAGTACACTAATGAACAAATAAATGGAAGAAATAGTATTTGATGAAAATTTCATTTTGGAAAATCGATTTTTGAGTGAATGAAACATCGAATTTTCAAATCGTTTGGCATTTGGGTTTCGGTATCGTACTAGCATTGGTGCGTTAAAGGTATTGATCTTTTGGTACAATACGGCAACCCCAAGGTGGAGCCATCGAAGCTCCACGGAAACCGCCATATTTGTTGTTCCTTACGAAAGATCGGCGACGAAAAGTGACTTTTTTCACCAAAAAATTGGAAAAATTAACGTTATTTGTGTACGTACCATTCAGTCAATTAGTGCCAGAATCAAAAGGAAAATATGGAGGACATTTTCTAACAGAAATTCTGTATTTTATCAACATTTTCAAGTGTGTCTTCTCTTACCCTAGATGAGAGCTTTTCAAACTTCTTATTGTCCCTCAGGGATAAGAACCCTTTTCATGACATTTGCTTAATGGTGAGGAACAAAAATGTTGACATTTCTGGAATATATTTTCTATTTTCTTTTCTTATACCTTTCTCTGCTTTTTTCTTCAGTGTTTTTTCTGGAACATTTCTCTAATTCAATTTCTGCAGTGGTTATTACACTTTTCGATCTCAATTTTATTTAAAAGATTCAGGATGGTTGAAAAATGTTAAAAAGTATTTTTTTAATAGATTTATTGAAATACGGAGAAATATTATAATTATTATTTACGAAAGTTAATTCAATATAGTGTTTAATTTTTAAGAATGTGTGATGCGGTCTATTTATATACTTTATATACTATTTATATACTTTTTTTACCTTTCACTGAATATTTTAAAGTACAGTTTTAGAAAACTTACATTTAATTTTTGATATCTTGTTTCACTTTGAAATTAAAATGTTTTACAAGGGAAATTGTAAATTGTTGTAAAATATCTGCTTCTCACGGCGTTTCTTTAAAGAGTTCCTAGAAAAAAAAGATTGCGAGCTTCTTTAAAAAAAAAGATGCGAGCTTCTTTGAAATGTGTCTTTGAAATTGACAGATTCACAAGGTAAATTTTAAATCGGATTTCGATTATATCAATCGGTCAGATCGGAATAACGTTTTGAGTCTGCCAATCCAGATTAGCGGTCATTAGCAGCATATTCGGAGGTTAAATTGTCATATTTCACAGAAAATTTTTAATTTGTGAACTGTTGAAACCTTGTAAATATGCAAAAGTTTCAGATTTTTTTGCTTGTTTAGTTCTAGAGGATATCAAGAATTTGCTCTTACGGTCTTTAACGTAGAGAAAAAATAATATGATGATGATATTACATTCTCATATGATGAAAATGTAATAAATAAAAACCAAGAATGTCAATTTTCTGGAATTTTTGGCAAATGGCGTTTTACGATTCATTTCAAATACACATTTCATAAGACCTTAAATACGATTCGAACGCCCTCAATCGGTTTCTATTTCCTGAGTTGATTCACTGATTTTCACATTGTGCGATTTTGTTAGTTATGTTTAAGTTTCATTCTCAGTAAGACTATTCTTGTTTGTTGATACTATCAGACTAACTTTCTACTCGATACAAATGGTGTTTATAACCGAGAGACTACCTGCGGAATCGAGCGACTGCATATTAATAATTCACAGAAAGGACCTTCGGAATGCGTACATGTTTCTTCAATTATGACTTTTTAAAGGCTATTATATAAAAAAATATTTTATATTTTAAAGTTCACTAGGAAATACCAGAAATAGAAAATTATTTAAAATTAATTTATTAAAACAACATCAGTAACTGCATTCTAGCTACGGCAATTAGTGAAAAATTACTAAAATTTCAGTATAAACGATAACTAAAGTTTCAGTGCTGCTTACTGAAATTTCAGTTATCGTTTCTACTGGTGAATCAGTAGAAATCTGACAATTAGTGAAAAATTACTAAAATTTCAGTAGAAACGATAACTGCAGTTTCAGTGTTTAGTCTAGGATTCGGTATTTAAAAAAATCTTTGCTCATCAATTTTTAATCCCATTTTAGTTCTAAATGATTGTAAACCATAATTCGATCAAACAATTGTTTCTCATTGAAATTAATGGCATGAAGATATCGCAATAGAAAAAAATACAGCTTGAGTCTAGATTAATATTTACAAAAAAGAAAGAAGACCAATAAAAATAAAACCAATACCTTCTCACATGATGATGAGAATGTAAAAATGAGCAAAAGAAACAATTTTTTACTGTGGAAAAATAAGAGAGTAAAAGAGAGAAATAAATTATCTGATTCTATTTTCCTGGAAAGAGACATTATAATAGATCAAGGGAAATAATTTCTTTTCCTTTTTTTACGAAAGATACACATAAATTACATTTCTAGTAATTAACAAGTTTTTTATTGTAAGTAAGTTAATTAATATGTTAATAATTTATTTAAATATTTGAAAAATTTTATCTACGTATTTGTATTGATTTCGTGAAATGGTTATTATTTGGGCTGCACGGAAATTAAGGGAATATAGGTTGCTTAGAAATATTAGAAGAGTTATTGACAAATAGAATCATGACTCTAGAGTGCTTTGATGAAACGCACTGCATGACACGTCCATAATAAAGAATTCCGTAAAGTAGGGGCGCCATACCGTCTGAGCTCAGACGCTCAATAAACCACGTCACGCGCTAACAGCGCGTTAATTCTCATTTTCCTCTTTTTATTATATTGTACCAAGTTGAGCGCTCTTGCGGAGAAAAGAGCATGACGGTCAGTATGTCAGATTTATAATTAAAGCGCCTTGCATAAATATAGAGGTTACCCGGCACTATCATAATTCAAGGGATGAACACATAAATTGTGGAACTTTAAAGTTCCAAAAGAAATTTTCATTTAAAAGAAATTTACTCTCAAAAAGAAATTTATTCTGAAAAGAAATTTATATTGAAAAGAAACTTATTTTTAAAAAAATGTATTTTCAAAAGAAATTTATTTTCAAAAGAAATTAAACTTTAAAAGAAATTATCCGTTGAAGAAAATTTTCTTTTATTAGGTGCAATGCTTGAAATGCAAGAGGCTGAATATTAAATCTTCCTTAAGCGGAATGAAATATTTTAGGAAGAATATTTAATAAAGGTGAAGGATTAAAATTACTTGAACTCTGACATCTACAGATGGACCGTTTTTGATACAGAAAAAGATTATTCTGAATTATTTGGTAGATTATAAATGGTGGAATTAGTAAAACGTAAGACGGATTGAAAATCATCGAAAATATTTATTCCTTTTGAGTCTGAAATGAGCCGTGATTGATTGTATGTCAAGGGATGTAATTATAGGTTACAATTGCTAATAACGGTATATTAAAAGCGTTGAGTGCACCTTCTGACCCAATTGCCTCTTTCGTCCTTGCGATAGAACAAGTTATTGGTATAACATCACGCGACAATAACACTATGCAGTTTAAAACTTACAGAAAAAAAGTCATGTATTTGCTGTGATGAGAATTATATATTTTTAAAAACTATTCATTTCTAATTATTTTATTTCTACAACAGTTTTCTCGAGCAAATTATTTTCTTTTTTTAGAATCAATTTAAATCTTAATAAAATCAGCAAATTAATAACTAATGAGATTTTAATGTTTTTGAATTTTCTTTTTACCTTTTGGATTTTGCAACTTTTAAGGAAATTGAAACTTGTTTTTCTAGGTATTACTAGGTAGATAAACATTCTTTTCTGGCACACGAAGTGAAATCCTTCGACAAGTTATCACCCTGCTTAGGTATTGATTACCTGCTCAATAATGGAAAATTAACCTTATTTTCTTTCGTTTCTGTTAGTTGAATTATTTCCAGGATTTTCAAAAAAGGAAAAATTTTTGTTTGAAGCGAGGGGTTAAAGACTGTTTATTCAGTTATACAAGTGGTCGGAATTACTATGGAATTCAAAATGGAATTATTGGAATCCCTGAGACTAGTAGGGAATTACTAAATTTGTAGAAATTATGAAGGAATTCCTAGAATTAGCAAGGAATTCCTGGAATTTTATGAAATTAAATAGGAATTATATGGAATTACTGAAATTCCGATTTCGTTTCAGGGATGGGTAAGTTACTTTTTAAAATGAACTAGTTACCGTTAGCGTTACATCACGAAAAAAAACTAGTTACTGATATCGTTAACGTTTCAAAATATAAATTTTTCTCATTGACTTTTGCAAAAAGTAACTGTCGTTACTTTTATATTTTAGAAATATGAGAAATATATGTATGTCGCCATCATTCGAATAGTTGAAATGAAAAAATCGTTACAAAAGCAATAAACTATATCAATTGCTGTAATAAAAAAAATTCTGTACTCTATTTCGAAAGTAGCGAGAAAAGTAACGATTTTTATAGTTATCGTCACTGAAAAAATGTAATTGGTTACCAATTCGTTACCTATTTACAAAAGTAACTTCGTTACCATCATCGTTACCCAGAAAAAGTAACTAGTTAAATTAACTATAGTTTACTTTTAATTAGTTACTTCCCATACCTGCTTGGCATTAATTTGGAATTTATGGAAGTGCATGTGGAATTACTGAAATTACTATGGAATTATTGGAATTCATGGAAGTACTTCGGAAATTCATTAGAATTATTGGAATTACTGGAAATAAATGGAATTTGGAATTGATCGAAATCAGTAGAATTGATTGGAATTAGTGGAATTAATTTGAATTAGTAGAATTGATTGGAATTGATTGGAATTAGTGTAATTAATTGGAATTACTTGGAAATAATTAAAAATTGGAATTGATTGGAAATAGTAGAATTGACTGGAATTAGTGGAATTAATTGGAATTAGTGGGATTGATTGGAATTAGTGGAATTGATTGGAATTAGTGGAATTAATTCCGGAATTATGTAGAATTGGTTATACACAAAAATTTTAAGTTGTTAACCCCTCGGTTCGAAGTACGTTTGAAATTTAATGATACCTTTTTGGCTACGCTTAGAAAATTGAATTTTTCGAAATTTAATTTAATTCAAAAAGAAATTGAAGCTTCTAAGTAAGTTCTATTCAAATGTAAGATTTCTTGAAATCGAAATTATTCAGTTGGTTTTGAAATTAATTCCATCTGAAATGTAATTCTGAAAAATTTGAATCTTGCCTGAAATATGCATTTTTCGGCATTTTTGAGCTACAACTTCTCTCAGGGAGACTTATTGCAAATTAAAAAAATATCAATTCGATATTTACTGATTTTTCATGAATAAAAAAATATATTTTTAAGCAAATGTGTCCTCTTTGTCCTCAAATATGCATTTTTTGACATTTTTTAAATTCAATTTCTCTCACGAACTCTTATTACATCTTTAAAAAATAGCAATTCGATATTTACTGATTTTTTATGAATAAACAAATAAATTTTTAAACAAGTGTTTTCTCTTTGTCCTCAAATATGCATTTTTTGTCATTTTTTAAATACAATTTCTCTTACGGACTCTTGTGACATTTTAAAAATATACCAAGTCGATATTCTCAAAAATACTAAAAAATGCATATTTAAGGACTAAAAGGAAAAACTTGTTTAAACATTTATTTGTTTATTCATAAAAAATCATTAACTATCGAATTTTTAAGATGTAATAAATTAAGAAGTAAATGTAATAAGATGTAATAAATCAATTTTTTAAAGATGTAATGAGAGTCCATGAGAGAAATTGCATTTAAAAAATGCAAAAATATGCATATTTGAGGACGAAGAGGAAACATTTATTTAAAAATTTATTTTTTTATTCATAAAAAATCAGTAAATATCGAATTGGTATTTTTTTAATTTGCAATAAGCCTCTCTGGGAGGAATTGTAGCTAAAAATACCGGAAAACGCATATTTCAGACACGAGGAGGTAACATTTGTGTAAATAAATTTTTGTTTATTGATAAAAAATGACTTAACCATTCATTTCTAATCAATAGAGTCACAGAAATGTTAAAATATGAACATATTTCCATTCCACGATACACTTTAGTATCAGTATAGAGAAAGGGTCCAAGTTACAAGGTCATAACTCGCGACCTATTAAGGCTAGGACATTAATTTTTTTTTAATTTACGCAGATTTTAACCCACTATAATTTATCTTGCTGGAACTTTCTCCTGTGACATCTAGGAAACGAGTTATTTCCAAAGAACACAGTTTTCTGATTTTCGGTTAAAAAATGAAAAAAACCTGGAATTTTTGAAAGGCCGTAAATGGGAAACTAATAAGGTTAGAACATTCTTCTTTTTTAAAATTACGTGTAATTTCGTGTACATTCATTCATCCTCTGGGACCTTTAATGTCAATTCATGCAGAAACGAGCTACTTTGAAAAAATTGAACTCATGTCATTTACCCCTAAAAATAGGCCGAAAAGGGTCAACTTTGAGAGACGATAACTCGCGATCCATTATAGTTAGGATATTCTATTATGTTTTGAATTACAGATAATAATGTCTAGCTTAATTCATCTGTGAACCATTTTGACGTGTGAGACCCCGAATTCGAGCTACACGGAAGCAAAAAAATGGTTAATTTTATCAAAAAATCGAAAAAATTTGGCTTTTTGGAAAGACCAGACGTTTTTAACTATTGGTCCTAGAAAATTTTCCTTTTTTTAGTTTTTCTTAGAATTGCATCTATTTTCTTTTTTGTATAATACATTTTTCCTCTACGATACACAGGAAAGCAACAAAGCACAGGTATTTGATTTTTTGCTCCTTTTTTAAAAAATAAATAAATTTTATAATCATAGACGGTGATTTATTTTCCGGGGATGATAGGAAAATAGTATTTTTAAATAGTAGAATTTCAGTTCAAATGAAAATATTGATGTTGACTTATCTCAAATTTTAAGAATGTTAATTGTTTATAAGACTTATAATTTCAGTTAAACTGAAAATATTAAAATTAAATAAATTAAAATACTATTAATTTTAATTGTTTGTAAATAAAAATGATTAAAAATGATTTGCCTATTTGTAATTTATTTAGTTAATTTAAATATTTTCGTCAGGATAAATTTTTTCAAAAGTGTCCCAGTGACACGTTTTTTAACATAAAGTGGCCGGCTATATGGCCCTATACGTAACTCCATACTGGCCATAAGGCCCTTTTCATGCGGACTCTCACATTTATTTATTAATACATAAATATTAATGAACAACTCGTTCATTAATATTTATGTATTAAACTTAAAACTTACATAAATAATAATATATAAAAATTAATGTTTTAATTTTTTCCGGTACTTAGAATATTAATATAGTGAAGGCCTTTTCCGGTTTTTTGATGTTTTTATTCAAATGCTGACAACATGTTTCGACTCGGATCCGAGTCCTTTTCAAGGCGTAGTTCTGTTTAAGATAAAAAATTTTTTTGTTGATTAAAATTAAGGTAAAAAATTTAAGGTTTAAGGTAAAAAATTTGTTTGTTGACTAAAATTATAGAGTTAAAGTAGTACAATTAACATTGTGCTTACCTTATTCTTAATTAAAGGAAATTAGAACATTTTTTCCGTTGCAGATTTTACATAGCTGTCATATAATGTTACGGTTTATGAAGAATGTATATATTTTAGCGTATCTATACCTACAGGAGATAAATCCTAGAGAAAATTATTATATATACTATATTTAAGAAAAATAATAGTGTTAAAAGCCTAATGGCATGTTACATTATAACGACATCATTGCGAATTTGTATGAAATTAAAATGAGGTTAGTTTCATGCAATATATAAGCATATTATATGTCCTAAGCCCGGGAAATTCAAATTTTTGGAATGAATATTTGTGCAATTAAATTATTGTATATGGTGTTTAATTTTTGAATATCTGATCTGAAGTTAATAGAGTTTTTATTTCTTTGTATATGTATCATTTCTAATAGTAAACGTTTATTAAGATTAGGCTCCAATTCTAAAACTTCAACTTTATTTAAATCGAAATCAAAGTTATGTGCAAAGTCATAAGCATGTTTAGATCAGGCTGTGTTTGTTTCGTTTTTTTTCTAAAGATCTTTCGTGTTTCCTATTCCTTATGTGCAGAGGTCTTCTGGTTTGACCAATGTATGTCTTTTTACAATCCTTACATATATTATGTTTATAAACGCAGTAATCTTTGTTTTCTTTATTAATTTTATCTTTAGTACTTATAAGTAAGGTTTTTCTTAAATTTTTGTTGATTGAAAAAACTAATTGAAGACTACTTTTTTTTTAAATTCTGAAAAAACATTCATCTCAGTTTTCAATGTAGAGTAATACAACCATTTTCTTAAGGTTGCTATCTTCAGGTTGCGTAAATATAATTTTTTTGTAAATTAATGATGTATTTGTATCTTTCAGCGATTTTAGTTTTTAACAAATCAGAAGGGTAGCCATTTTTTCCAGTGTTCTCTAAAATCGGAATAGGCCTTCACTATATTAATGTTCATAAATATTAATGAACAACTTGTTCGTTAAACTTATTAAACTTAAAATTTCTTACTGAACAAAAATTAAGAAATTTATTGAATTTTATTGCAACACTACAATGAGGATATAAATTACAAGAAATCGTTGATGATATTTCCTTGGCTATGGGGTTTATTTCTTAAGATCTACTTAGTTTTAAAATAAACTGTTCAACGATTTCATATAGAGGGTCAATGAAAAATACATGTCTTCCAACATGTCACAATTCAATAAATTACAAGGCCCAATATCGACAAGTTCGACTTTATAAACAAATAATAATCTCATTTTGGAATATTTTCAAAAATGTAAATTATAGTAAAAAAGGAATTAAAAAATAAGATTATAATCACAGGTTTGGCAAATATTTTCGTTAAAAGGTAATTAAGCACAAAAATAAATTTTTTCTAAAAGGGCCCGAACGATTTTTTAAAATTTGGTTTTAAACTGTTCAGGGGATGCCCAGAAAGTATAATCAAAAGAAAAATCCCCTTTGCAAACAACTTTAGGTTATAGTCGGTTCGGTCGCACCGTGAGCCTAAATTTGCAAGCTCATTATCAATAGATTTGCACTACCCGAAGTGTGCCATAAACCTGAGAATTTGGAGGAAGGTCACCGATACAGTAACCGGCAAAAGCTCCCCAGAGTTGACCTACCGTAGGTTGGTAGTGAGATCACCGATGACGTAATTGCAGCAATATCAAGCCAGCTGCGGCTTGAATCGCGCAAGCTCGACTATCGATCTCTGCGCGGGCTTATGCTCAAAGGGCCAATCGCGCATAAGGACTACAGGTCGAGGGAAACCGTACCTCGCGCGGGTGGACTCGTCCTGGATAAAAATGCCAAGGACCGAGTCCTAGTGTCATACCAAGTACTTATCAATATCCCTGTGATGTGAAACCTTCATCTTCTCTAAAAGCCTCGACTATCTTGTCGCCAATCACCAAAGCCCAAGGCAGGTGCCATGGGAAAACAGGTACCTGTCGAGGACCTGGTCATCCCACCTCAGGATGGCAGGATATGCGGCACCATCTGCATCTGTCAGATGACAGCCGTTCTCTCATCAGTGGCCTTGGTCTACTTGACAGTTGCCATTTACATGCCCTTCACTCGAGCCTTCCAATCAGGAATCAGCGAAGTACCTGTAATGTGCACCACCACGAGGGCTGTTAATGCCGACAACTGTGATTGGGGAAGCTGTGGTGAATGGTGTCTCTCCAAAACATCTGGTCCTTGCGTTCAAATTCATGTTAATTTACGACAAAATGGCACGACAATTCTTCTTGCTAACTGTACCAACACCACCAACAAGACCTGCTACGGTATCGATCAAGAGGCAGCTAAAAAATCAAAGTGCATCGCTGATGAGTGCAGAAATCTAACTGGCACGTTTAATTGCACAGCCGGTGTTTGCATCAACATAACAGATGCATTCGAGTGTATGTTTCGCGATACGGATCCACCTCTCAAGTGTTCGGGTAGAAGAGGGAAAATAACTTGTATAGATATAGACGGTTTGTTCACTTGTACTCGAGGAACTTGTGAAAAAATCAGGACACCTTACAATTGTGATCGTAGGTGTGTGGATATACCAACGAGGAATAAAAATATGATTTTGTTGAGTGGGGATAAGGTTTATTTGAGTCAGTGTGAAAGTGCTTTTGAGGAAGAGACAGGGAAAGAGATATGGAATGAGAACAGGGGAGATGTGATGATGGCAAGTTGTTATGGGGTTTTTAATAGTAGTCAAGGAGTCCAGGCTGTAGACTGTATCAATGGATCGGTTTTAGAGAAGGATCTATTGACGGATTTGACAAATTTTACGTATTTGTCTTATTTGAATATTTTTGCGACCAAACCTCTAGATGAGACGAGGAAAGTCCTGCCACCTGAGCAAGATTTAATTATTGCTAATGAGAGTAGATTGTTGATTAATTTGGAGGGATGTGTTAATACGTTGAGGGATGAGTGTAAGGCTTTTCTGATGGATTATGGGAAAGATGGGTCAGATCATAATGCGAGGGCTAGGTTTCCTTGTTATTATGCTGAAGATAAGACGGGGGTTGTGGTTTCCAGATTTGATTTGGAAACTACTCAGAGAGAGTTCGTGGTTGCCTTAGTCCTGCCGAGCGTTTTGTTTGTGGTCAGCTGTCTCACTTTGATTCTTTGTCAACGCACAGTGGTTGTTGGGGATGATGCGAAAATGAGGTTTAAGGGCAGTCCGGGAGCCCTTGCAGCTATGGCGATAGAAAAAAGCGTTTCTGGGAATATCGGAGATGGTGGGGGAGGAGAACCAGTCATGGCACTCTGAGATCCGTCACGTAAGGAGTGTCTTTAGTTTCAAAATTGAAGAAAAAGATTACTAATTTTAAAACAAATTGAAGTAGTGATTAATTAATTTATCTAGATTCAATTAATTATCTAGATTCAATTGTTAAAAAGAAGCTGAATGATACAAATTTGTATCATCATCCATCATCCATCATCGTTAAAATCCACCATCATTTGTATCATCATTTTTGATGATACAAAATACTTTTAAAACTTTCACTTTCTTGGTCTGTAAATTTTTTTAACCCTTAAGGCGCACTGGCGCACAGTGGTTCAGAATTAGATTTTTGAGGACAAATTAGTCTACAGGTCACAATTTTTATCCGATATAGACATTCTCTTTTAAAAATTGATGTCGAATAAATTCTCCAGTGATCCCTGGAGGACGATTTTTGATTTTTTTGTTTTAGAAAATTTTATATAAACAACAAAAGTATAAAAAATGTTCTATTAGGAAAAATCATTATTTTAACCCGGAAAAAATGATTTGTGTAAATTGATTATCAAGTAAAATCAATGTATTTGCAATTAAAGTACGTAAATAATCGATGTGATAAGTAACTTAATCGCTATAAACAATTTTTTGTGTCAATTACTCTAATGTGCCATTTTAGCACGGGAAAAGTTTTTTATTCAACAATTCAACCCTTCAACAATTCAACATTCTACAATTGCTGAAATTTATCATGAAAGTGTCATCTAGGAAAGAAAAATTTACAAACATTGAGAATTGTTATTGTTATGAGCAAATGTCCTCAATTTTTGTGGAAAAATATGGAATTTGTAGTTTTTTCAATTTCGGATTTCCATTCATCATCTGAACTGATACAGATATTCTTGAAAATAACATATGTTCAATTATATTAGTTAAAAATAACAATTATTGATTTTATAAACAAATTAAATTGATTAAAATAAACAAATTAAATAAATGTAAAATTGTGACATGTTCACCTGGAAAAATTTGTTTTTTTTGCACTGAAACTACTCTAAATTTTTGTACGAGAGATTTGCAGTTTAAATTTCTATTAAAAATTGACAGTAAAGATTGTTATAGACAATTGAAAGCAATATTCGAAAATTTTTGCATTTTCCCGTAGGAAAAATTGACCTTCGCAATAAAACTGCTGAATAGGGTATTGAGAGTGTAAGTTAATGACCAACCATAATAAAATATTATTTAAAATCATTTTTTGTACAACTAAACATTATTATTTAATTTCAAATATTAGGAAATTTTCATGTATTTAAAAAAGTATACTTAAACTTCGACGGAGTGAAATTAGCTGTGAATAAGTGAAAATATCTAATATTGCTTTCACTTGTTTCTAAAGCTTCGAACGATTACCGCTAGATGGCTGAGGATATAAACTGGTTCACAGTAGAAACCATTTTTATGTGGAATAAGTATGCTGCTGGTACTGATGCTGTATTGTTTATTTTCTTTTATATCTTTCATTTC
Organism: Euceroptres primus; assembly: GCA_037177015.1. Classification (NCBI taxonomy): domain Eukaryota; kingdom Metazoa; phylum Arthropoda; class Insecta; order Hymenoptera; family Figitidae; genus Euceroptres; species Euceroptres primus. The sequence continues at coordinate 17,536 of JBAGKK010384244.1, forward strand.
TGCGTGTTAAAAGTTTGATATTTTTTCGTTTTCATTTGTTTTCAGTTATTCACTTGTTTACTTCTAGAATTCGTCTAATATATTAAACATTACCAAAATAATCAGTTGAGGAGTTTCATTACTAGAGTTTCGTAATTATATACTTCATTCGTTCTTTTGCTTTTAGTCGATCAATTTGCGATTTTTGTCGCTACAAAAATTTCTTATAACAATTGTTTTATAGAAATAATGATTGCAAATCTCTCTCATAAAAATTTAAAGCAGTTTTAGTGCAAAAAATTCTTTTCCAGACCAAAGTGCCAAAGTTTGAAATTTATTTATTTAATTTGTTTACAAAATTAAAAATTGTTGTATTTTAATAAATGTAATTGAACATTTGTGATTTTCAAGAATATCTGCATCAATTCAGATGATGAAGGGAAATCCGAAATTGACAAAACCACAAACTTCACATTTTTCCACAAAAATTGTTTATAACAATTATAATTGTTAATATTTTATAAAAATTGTGACTGAAGATCACTCTCACAATAATTTAAAGTACTTTTAGCTAAAAAATTTTTTTTCAATAAAATTACAATATTTGGCTATTTATTAATTGAAGCGAATAAATTCTCCAGTGATCCCTCGAGGCTGATTTTTGAATTTTTGGTTTTAGAAAATTCTATATAAATAACAATAGAATAAAAAATGTTCTATTAGGAAAAATCATTATTTTAACCCGGAAAAAATGATTTGTGTAAATTGAATATCAAGTAAAATCAATGCATTTGCAATTAAAGTACGTAAATAAACAATTGATGAGTAACTTAATTACTATAAACAATTTTTATATATCAATTACTCGAATGTGCCATTTTTGTACGGGCAAAGTTTTTCATTCACTATAATTCAGGGATCCGAACGAAATTAAGGGCCATTTTTCGATATTTTCCAATTATTCCTTCAAATTCAAAATAATTTGGCTAA
>JBAGKK010384350.1:0-18503 GCA_037177015.1 Euceroptres primus
TAACGCTTTTATTTAACGCTTTTTCGTGACGATTTTTGCTGGTTAGCTCCCGCCCCAGACGTGCCATAAGGAACTTCTTCGTTCCAAAAATTGTTTTATTTATTTAAAGCATAAAAAGCAATAGTTGTACCTATTTAGAATATCGGCGGTACAAAAAGGTACAACTTTTTAACAATCATTATTAGTAAGTAGAAAATGATTTAAAAATTAAAAATGATTGATTTCTCTTCCGAATAGAGTTCTCTGACTGTCTGTAAAAATGAAAAACCTGAAAAAAGTTTTCTTGTGCGTAAAGTTAAGAAAACCTAAAAAAATATGTAAAAGTTATACCTAATAGCCTCACTCTACGATATGGTAGAATCACCTAATTTCAGACACTGGCCATAACTTCGGACACACCTATGATTCTTGAGCTTATCCTAATTTTTTAATTCTTAGGTTGATACTAATTTTTTAATACAAAACTGACTTTTCACATATTTTCAAGCTTTGAGCCTTTAATTTATGTTACTTCCATGCCATTCAATTAGCTGGAAACGAAGAAAAATGGGTGTCCGAAGTTTGGGACAGTGTCTGAATTTAGGTAATTCTTCGGTACATGAGAAAAATATTCATGTTTTTTAAAAATAAAACAGTTGCACCCTCTAAATATGAATTAGTGAAAAGTCGGTCACTAATTTACTTGAGTGAAAATTTTTATTAATTATTAGTCGTATTTCACTATTTTTTAAAATAGTTTTAAACTTTCCATTAAAGCTTTAATCAAAACCTACTAATAATTAGTAGAAATTTTCACTAATTCAAATTTAGAGAGCATATCAAATTGATCCATTTTGGATCATTTTGATACCTACCGATTTACTGTAAAATAATTTTTTCAAATTCAAATTCACCGCCTTGGTTGAAAATACATATACACCGAGAAAAGAGTATCGTTGCGCGTGTGCGGCGTGTGCGTACGGCATGCGCGAAGAGCGTGGCGGCACGTATTTTTTTTTATCCCCACCACTTTCGAAACCCTTCACTCCCCCTATCTCATCTCAACCTATCTTCATCCCTCCCCCTTGACGCATCCTCCCCCTCCGCTCTCGGCACCATTCACCCTTCCCTCCCCCTCTTTTTCTTCCCTCCCATCCCTCACGTTCTGAGATCACCAACGCTGACTCGGACGCACCTGCCGCCGGTTCCCACACTCGTTGCCCTCGCGCCGGACGTGACGTCACAACCTACACTTTACTACCTTGTACACTGTCGACATTTATGTGTGCACACATAGGTGTGTACTCTTTCGTGTCCGCTATATTCGCGCGTGGGTATCCCTTTAGATAAGTGCGTGCTGGCGCATAAAAGGCGGGGTTCCACTGAGATTATCTTTCTACCGTGAAAAAATGACCTCCCCCCGTCCCCCTTTCCCTCTTCTACCCTCTCTTGATGTCATCATCCCCCCATCACACGTATGGGAGGGTACCTTCCTTTTGATGCTTTTAGGAAATCGAAAATTGCAGACGTCATTCAGAGAGTATGTAAGATGAAAAAAATGGGATAGGAGAGGAATTGTATTGAGTAGTGTTTACAACTGTATTAAGGGAGTACAAAGAAACGTGACAAAAGAGTATTGAGGGAGAGGACAAAGTGACGCAAAATTGTGGTGTATTATTTGAATGGCGGATATATTTTGTTGTCGCAATGTTTGCGACATTTGGTGATGCTTTCAAGGATTATTGAAAGGTAATATCTGCGGTGTATGAAATTGGGAGTAATGTTTGGTAAGAAGTGTTGGGATGTTGCAAAAGATGTGGGTTCATTATTGTGGTAGATAAATAATGCTTTTTGGGAATGTTTCTGATACCATTTGAAAACTTTTAAATTCAGAGTCTAGTGAGTTTCGGAATGAGTCTACGTTGATCTTTAAAATTGATCCAAAATCTTGAGTGAAAATGTGCAATATATTATGTTGCGAAATTGATACCCAGGTGGAAAAATTATGCATAATCTATGCACAATGAACTATCGATATATTTTTAGAGATATTCGTAAATCGAAACTTTTAGGTTACGAAAGTAACATAAATTTTTATAAAATTTAAGATACTTTTTAGAAACTGTTTCTGAAAGTTACCAAATTGTAATGGCAATTTACCAAACTATAACTGAAATTTACCCAACTGTAACTGAATATTCATGAATTTGTTTTAAATTTCAGTTACGGTAACTGAATGTTCCTAAATTTATCTTAAATTTACCAAATTGTAACTGAAATTTACCCAACTGTAACTGAATTTTCATGAATTTGTTATAAATTTCAGTTACGATAACTGAATTTTGCTAAATTTTCTTAAATTTTCCAAATTCTAATTGAAATTTCAGAAACGGTAACTGAAATTTCACGAACGATAACTACATAAATCTTCAGTCTCATGTCTCTGAAAATTGACATCGAAATTTTTAACAGTGTAGTCATACTACCCAGAAAATTGTGCATAAATTATGCATATACAATAAATCTGAAGGTATCAAAATGTTGCAAACAGTTAAAAACTAGCTGTCATTTGTTTTCAATATTTTGATACCTTCAGATTTATTGAATATGTATAATTAATGCAAAATTTTATAAATAATGACTATCTATTGTTCATTATACTAAGTAAGTTCTGGATTTCATTTTTTATAATTGTATGTTTCAATTTAAAAATCATACACTTCCTTTAAAATGCGCCGCACTGTTAGAAAATTCTTAAAATTTCAACCACTTTTCATTTATTATGATTGAAATTTTATTTACTGGGGCGATTGAAAATTCATTTACTTTTGTTTGGAAATTCTTTTATTTTAGTTGAAAATTCATTCATTTTTGTTGAAAATTCATTTAATTTTTGGCTGAAAATTGATTCAGTTACAGTAATTGAATAAAACTTCAACGAAAGTAATTGAAGTAATTATAACAGTACATTTAAACCATAAACATACTTTTAGAAATTTCCATGGCAATTTTCAGAGATATGTAACCGTTTCCGAAAGTTCAGTTTAGTTTGGTAAATTTCAGTTACAATTTGGTAAATTTAAGAAAAATTTAGGAAAATTCAGTTACAAGTTACTGAAAATTCAATTACAAGTAACTGAAAATTCAATTATAATTCAATTTTACGATGCTTGTAACTTAAAATTCCAAAACTGTAACAGAAAAAATTTTATGTTCAAGAAACTAAAGCTTTATACAGTTACATTCCATTGAAAATTTAGTTACAGTTTGGAAAATTTCAGTAACAATTTGGTCAATTTAAGATAAATTTAGGAAAATTCAGTTAACTTGACTATCTAAGACAATTTCATGAAACTTCAGTTACAGTGTGGTAAATTTTAATTACAATTTGGTAAATTGCAGATACGGTTTTTGAAAATTATCTTAAATTTTATAAAAATTTCTGTTACTTTCGTAAGCTAAAAGTTCCGGAAATTTACGAACATTTCTATCAGTGTATCGATAGTTCATTGTGTATAATTATGCATAATTTTTCTACCTGGTTATCAATTTCGCAATACAATATATTGTACATTTTCATTCAAGATTTTTAATCAATTTCAAAGAGAGTGGAAGGGTATTATACGATAGCCTAATTAAGTATTATTATATTTATATCGTGTTTAGAAAAAATTGTAACTTTTGAAACCAATACATTAAAAAAAGTTACTGTTATTAATCAGGTCAAAAGTATTGAACAGGTACAGTTATTTACCCTCGTAAGAGGTTATTTCGCTATCCTTTAAGATTATTAAAGATTTAAATTGATTGATTTTATTTATTTTGATTTAAATTATATAAAATATATTTAAATAAACATTTGAATATATTTTTAATTTAGTTAGTTTAAGTAAAGAGTTAACAAAATGAACGAAGTATCAAATTACAATATAAACCGAATCATAAGGGTTGAAAGAAAAATGTGTAGTCTATAAAAGTGATAAAAGTCTATTTAGAAGATGAATTGAACACCCTAAGGACCAAAAATCACCCTTAAATGCAATTGTACCAACGTGATCACAAATTTATCTGATCTCATCTAAGGGTAGTTTTTAGGAATTGGGGTCACTTATGCATTAGATATTTTTCACTACTTATATAATTATAGAATTATATTAAAAATGCATTTATCAAATGTTTCTACTGATGCTTAATTAGATTTGACATTTTGAGATTTTCAATTTTTTGTTTGCTAGAATCAGTGTAGACAATAAAAAGGGGATTATAATTAATTCTATAATTATATAGAGCTATATCCACTAAAATTTAAGTACATTTCGAGTATCGCATGTATAATATAAATAATTATAAAACTCTTTTAAAAAATATGAACTAATATTTGATGAATTCTTCGAAACCTAATGAGAAATCCTGCTTATTAAGTAAACAGTTTTTCATCCCTCTTCTTTATTTTTAATATATGAATGCAAAATATTTCTCATTTCTAAAAAAAATAGAAAAGCAAAAGATGGACGTGTTTATTAAACTCTTCGTGTCTTGAATGACATTTATCATTCTTTACACAAAGAGGTTAAAACACCTTTTCTCCTTGCGAGAAGTATCATTTGAAAATGTTGATCTCTACTTCGAAACCTTTATATGTACTTAGAGCTCGAAACTAAATTTTTTATTCTACTACTGTTATTACACAATAACTTTAAAAAGTTTATCCTTTGATTTGTATTCCAAGAAAACCGAAGAAACCTCTCCAGCTACAAATCTTCTCCTGTAATTTTCTTTTTTACCGATTCATCAGTGCATCGCGCACGCGTACCCTAAGAGCCACTGCAATTCCAATAGGATATACGTAATTTCATGAAGTCCCATGCGTGCTCGAGTCTCGATGTTAAGAAATAATAAAATAAATCGACAAAAACCGGTTTTTGTAACGATAGCAATTTTCTCCTGCGATAAAGTCCAAACGTGCAATGCACCAAGTATTATACATACTACTAGTCACACTTGCAGCACTGGAAACTGCAATGGACGTTTGACTCAACAGACACGTCTTGGTAACGAGCTTGCATCACGAAACTAACTACATTTAAAAATGCCCACGAAATCTCCTGTCTTTTTTTCTCTCTTTGAATGTTTCACCTATTATTTCCTGAAAACTGAAAATTCAAAACTTTTTTATGAGCCCAGGTGGAAAAATTATGCATTATATATGCATAACGAACTATGGGTAGTCACTATGCAAAAAATTATGCATAAAATGTGGCAAACAAATGACAACTAGTTTTCAACTGTTTCCAACATTTTGATACCTTTAGAGTTATTGGATATGCATAATTTATATATAATTTTTGGTATAGTGACTACCCATAGATGCATAGATTATGCATAATTTTTCCATCTGGCAGGGCACGAAAGCAAGAATTAAAACGAAAAAGTACAGAATCGAAATAAGGCTTTCATTTTCATCCGCTATTCTTATAAAGTTGAATCAGGATTTTTTCAAGTGTTATTAACGATTTTCCGCTTTAAAATACCTTGCAGAGCTTCTTTGTAGCTTGGTATTGAAGACGGACATCAGGATTGAAAACAGTTTAAAAAGAAATGTAAGATTCAAATTACACGTTTATAATTTAAAGTGCACATTAAATCGCAACGTGTAATTATTTAGATACGAAAGAGGTTCAAAACGATTCAAACTGCTGAAAACACTGTATCAATTTGATACGCCTATGGTAAATTTACATCTTCTCATGCTCAAATTGTATCATCGAACCTCGCAAAAAAGATGTGGATTACCATAAAAAAGAAGTGAAAATTTTTTTTCAAAATAATGGTAAATTTCAGACTTGAAATATTTCAGTTTAAGGAAACAAATATTTTTAGAAAATTATTGAACAGAGTAGAAAATAATTGAACCTCTTTCTTAATTAGTCTCAAATTCTAAACAATTGAAAATATATTGAAATTCCTCTCTTCTGTAATTTATGTTGAAGCAATTCAACATTAGCTGGTTATCCCTGCTTTTCTCCTAATAAACCCATAATTTTTCATTCTGAAAAATCTATAAATACCTATAAATTATTTTTCAACCAGACCTAATAGAGACTCTGAAAAAGTATCAAGAATTTAAAATCAGTTTTCAAGTATTCAAAAACGCTAAGAGTTGCGAATTGTACCAATTAATTTCAAAACCTGATTCCAGGAAATCACCTTGCAAATCGTGTGAATGTTATTGCATTTAGCTAATAAACGATAGTTACATTTACACTCAGTTTAATTAGAAATTTACGTGACGAGAGGAATTTACACGCGAGACTAAATAGTAATCTAGAAGATCGTTTCGCATAATCAGGTAAATAATAATTTATTAGAAATGGCATTTGGCCTTAAGGAAGCCTTCTCAGAAACAAGATGAGCCTTCGCAATAAAAGGAACAAAATCATCTTCTTCCAGGCTTGTCTCGTCGGTCGACTCCTTTTATCGTACGCTGTCAGTTAAGATAGGGCTCTGCACGTTTTTCAAATTGGCGCCATTGGCATTGCCTCGACGGTAAAATGTATTTTGTGTGCTCATTTTATCGCTCAAGTAGTGTGCTAAGCCGTAAAATTTATTCCTGCAAAACAGAAGTTCTTGCGAGAGAGACTGTTATATGGACTTTGAAATTATGTCTTTGGCTTTTAATTATTTCAACCGGTACGTTGATGCTTCTCTCTTAACAGTTTACAAGGAGAGAAGTTACTAAGTTCTGGAATGCTGATTTTCATTACTGACTACTTAAATTAGTGAGGCTGATTTTCAGTATTATTTAGATTTTAAAGAAGGTCGATTTTTTAGATTTTGGTTTGAGAATTTATGACATTTTAATTTAATGTAAGTATCAGTTGCCTGGTAAGTGGTTTATAATAGGTAATTTTCTTAAAGTTGATAATTTGAAAGAAATGTAGTTATTGAAAAATTTAAACACATCATAACGTTTTAATCAAAATAGTTGTAATTAGAGAAAAATTTAGTTTCTAAAAGGTTCTTTTAAAAATATTGCGAAGGTTAAGAATTTTATTTTTTACGGAATTAACCCATTGATATCTTTGGCTAAACCAAAAAACAGCAAAATTTGTTCCTAAATTTTGTATAACATATTTTTCTTTAATAATTTTATCCGTAAAATTGGATGCTATAATTAGTTTTATGTAGGATCAATATCACAGTAAAACGTCGATCCTCAATTTAACACTGAATTTTCCTCAAAATGAGTTGTGACAAAAATGAGACTCGAAAACAACTGAAATCACATTAAAATTTTCAATTGTTTTCAATTATTCAAAAAGAGATGCAACACAATTTACCCCAATGGTTTTCTGTGATTTCTTTATTTCTTTAAAACAAATTAATTGGAAATAATTTTTGTGAGTAAATTTTTGTATAAAAAATCACTCGGATCAGTGTCAGAATTCCACTTTTATAACTACTTGGAAGATAAATGTAACACATGTTCCTTTAGCAATTTTTTCCGTAGAATTCAATGATTGTAACTGGTTCTTTCACAGCAACAATATTTGATCATTTGTGGAAAAAAATTAATTGTATCACTTTTTTTTCCACATCTCTTAATATCTCTTTCGGTCCAGCCGCAACTTAAAATTTGCAATTTAATTAATTTATTTCCTTATTTATTTATAATTTATTAATTATTACCCTGCTTAAAATTCCACATAGGATCTAGACAAAACCCGGATATGTCCCGGATAGGTGCATCCGGGAAAACTATCCGGGAAATTAGAAACCTAAAAATTGAATAGATTTTAATCTATTCAATTTTTAGGTTTCTAATTCCTTAGGGGTATTTAATACATAATGGCGTCATGTAATATGATTGAGGGCTCTAACGCCCTTTTATAGAAAATAAAAATCATCGAATTCATTTTATTTCAAAAAATAAAATTTTTAACGGAGTAGAAATCAATGCTCTATTAAGTCTTTTATCGTTTCCCAAAATTACAGATCCTTACATTCATTATTTTAGTAATAAATCCGCTGAATGTAAAACCAGATAAAGCTTGTATTATGGTAGCCATATTTGAAAAACCGATCAAAATATAATATTTACATTCAGCGGACTTATTACTAAAATAATGAATGTAACGATCTGTAATTTTGGGAAATGATAAAAGACATAATAGAGCATTAATGTCTTCTGCGGTTCAAATTTTAGTTTGAGAAATAAGATGAATTTGATCATTTTTAATTTTTATAAAAGGGCGTTAGAACCCTCATTCGTATTATATGACGCCATAATGTATCAAAAGTTAGAACCCTCGTTTCTATTACTTGACGTTATAATTTATAATTTGTAATTCGTATTACATAACGTCATTCATCAATTTTTAACAATTTAGAATTTAGGCATTGGAAATGAAAGTTAAAGATTCAATTTTTTAAAGCCCTGGAATTTGAAATTTACAATTTATAAAATTGGAAGGTTTTAGGTTTTGCAAGAAAAAAATAAAAAAGCTCATGATGCTCCTTTTTATTTTGTAGTTCAACAATTTTCAGGTGAAAATGAGTTCAGATAAAAAAATTTCGTTCATTTGAACTTTCAAAACTTCAGGTATATATAATTTTTATAATAATAAACCTTCTGACGGAATTTCTTGCATTTCGATGCTGTAGCTTGTTACACTAGGATAGTCCATAAATGCATTAGAATGTTTTTTCGAATTTTCATGCATATCGCCCTCAAATTTGTTCGAATCCACAAAAAAATAAATGCGTTTTTAAAAAAAATGATATCGTATTTCTTGTAGAAAAAAAAGACGTTTTTGGAGATTTTATTCAGAATCGTCAATATTAGGTGAATCGAGTTGAAACTCAACATTTCTTTTCACAATTAGCTATAAAATACAAATTAATAATTACTTTTTAAATATCACCCCCATAACACTGTTTCATAGGGTCCCAAAAGAACCCTATAAGTGAAAATTTCGGCTTGACGAGTTTTTGGCGCTAATTATAATTTTTTTGCGATTTTTTAAATAGAATTTGTTTCTAATTCATAAACTAGTTGCAGTTTTTTCTGAAATATTCAACTTTTTGTCCACTTTTCGCTTAGAGTGAGTTAATAATTAATGCAATTTAACAAACTTACTTGTTTAAACAAATTATTATTATTAGTTGTAACTATCGTCTCCTATAGTAATACTAGAAAGTTGCGTTTTTTTCTGAAATATTCAACTTTTTGTCCACTTTTCGCTCAGAGTGAGTTAGTAATTGATGAAATTTAACAAACATAATTATTTAAACAATTGATTATTGTCTATAACTATCTTCTCTTAGAGGAATGCTAAAAAGTTGCGCTTTTTTCTGAAATCTTCAGTTTTGCTTTAACTTTTTAGTTATGAACAAATAATAAATGAACATCAACAAGAATCATTTTTTAAATAGTATTCAATTTTTTCGAAGTGCAGTATTTTTATTCTTTTGCTAATGTCTTAAAAATATTAATTTAAACGAAAAGGCTATTTCACAGTAGAGATAAAAACAAAGAATGGGAAAATTAGAAGTAGGTGGGAGGAGTGGGTCTGTAAATGACTTGTAAAAATTTTGTTTTGAATTACAACATGAATTTTATTGCAAAGCGTAAAAGCAAAATTTGGAATTACACACATTTTACTCTTAGCCCCCCCCCCCCATATCCTACCTGGAGAAAACATGTTTTCACCGATGATAATATACGTATATAGAGATCAAAAAGGCCTCAATCACATAATTAATTGATTATAACATTGTTATAATCACATAAATAATTGATTATAATATAATATTATTAAAGATATTAATAAATTTTTTAAACAGTTATGTTTGTTAACTTGAAATAATTATTACCTCACACTAATTGAAAATTGGACAAAAGTTGGAAAATTTGAGATAAAACCGCAACTTTCTAGCATTATTCTAAGAGAATATTGTTATAAATAATAATTAATTATTTAAACAATAATTTTTTTTAGTTTGCAATCATTATTACCTCACTAAGTGAAAACTGGACAAAAAGTTAAAAATTTCAGAAAAAACCGCAACTATCTGGCATTAATATAGAGGATAGTTATAAACAATAATAATTTTGTTTAAACAATTATGTTTGCTAAATTGTATTAATTATTATCTCACATTAAGTGAAAAGTGTATAGAAAGTTGAAAATTTCGGAAAAAACCGCAGTACTCTAGCTTTATCCAAAGAGAGTATTATTGAAAATAATAATAAATTATTTAAACAATTATTTTTGTGTACTTGAATTAATTATTACCTCTCTCTTATTGAAAAGTGGACAAAAAGTGGAAAATTCGAGAAAAAACCGCAACTTTCTAGCATTATTCTAAGAGAATGTTATTATAAATAATTGTTTAAACAATTATTTCTGTTAACTTTGAATGATTATTGCCCCGCTGTATATGAAAAGTTGAAAAAATGTTGAAAAATTCGGGAAAAACCGCGACTTTCGAACTATTCTAAGAGAAAATTGCTATAAATAATAATAAATTGTTTAAACAATTTATTTAAAATCTAATTATCAATAGAGAGTAATACTTTATGTATTGGAAACAATTTGTACATAAAAAACCGCAAAAAAATCATAATTATCGCCAAAAACTCGCAAAACCTAATTTTTCACTTGTGGAGTTTTTTCGGGACTCTATAAATAGACTTATGGGGGTGATATTTAAAAAGTAATTGTTGATTCGTATTCTATGGCTGTGAAGAGAAATGTTGAGTTTCAACTCGATTCACCTGATATTGACGATTCTGAATAAAATTTACAAAAACATCTTTTTTTTCTTATGGGAAATACGTGTTAAACTTCATGGGGCTTGCGGAACCTCTAAATAGCATTTTTTTAACACATTATTTTTTTTGTGGATTCAAACAAATTTTGGGGTGACATGCATGAAAATTCAAAAAAAAAAAATTGGACCACCCTATTGTTACACTTATAAGGGAGTGAAATTTCTAAGTGTGCATAATATCAATAGCATTATCATTATCACTTTGGAAATGGAAATCAGGTTTATGCACCTCAAATTCAGGACATGTACATAAAAGGTGACGTTATCTGACTGAGAAATCTCCCTCCCAAAATAATTAAGGTGCTTGGCGATTAAAAAAAAATGGAACGACGCAGTTAAAAACGTTAGGTCGTTTGGTATGATCGACGACGATTAAAGGGCCCGAAATTTAGGGATGGGGTGTATGAAGTCGAAGCAATTACGCTTTTGCAAAGTAAAGGGAGTGTCGCTTCACCCGTATGGTGCTAATGGTCATGTGAGCTTGATCGATGATTCTGCGAATTGCAATCGTTACAGTTTATGGTATATACCGAGCCGACAGCTAATTGGCATTCCAGACGCCCCTCACAAAATTCGCGAGAACAATTTAAGTTTAAGGCACCTCCGAACTTACGCGCCTAAGGAGGACCCGTGTAATGGCGATTACGAGGTGTCGCATTTAACTGGATTTTAAAGAGGAGTCTAATTTTTTAACGCGCAGTAGCATGGGAATAATTTGACTGAAATTAATACTTTGAGTACGACAATGACAAATTTACGAATGGTTCCGGTGAATCGTTTTTGCCTTTTTGGTAATTGGTAAAGTGTAAAGGGAGAGAAAATAAAGTAAATTAAGTGGACATTTGTTACTTTAGAATTGCGGTTGTTAATGAAATTCTTGTTGTATTTCTTGCAAATCAAAATTTATAATTTTAGGGACCATAGTCAGTCCCCTATTCCTCTTTTTTTCCGTTGTCCCCCATTTCCTTTTTCTCCCCTCTATTAATCTCAAAATTTCCTAAAATCCCTTTTTTTTTAGTTTTATTCTTTTTCTCCTTTTTTTATTCAAAATTTTGAATACTTTTCCAAGAATTATGAGAAATAGAGAGTTAGATTAGGTTAGATAGAATCATTTAGAATCCTTCAAAATCTTTGAAAGATTCCTAAAATCTCTTAGAATCCTACAGAATCTTTAAAACTTATCTGAGATCCTTAAAAATTCTTCAAAGTATTCAAGACTATTCTAGCAGGGTGTCTAGCGTCCTGGAAACCCTTGAAAACCTGGAAAAGTCCTTGAATTTTTTTACCTGAAAAAACTTGGAAAAATCCTTGAATTTTACTCAAAGTCTTGAAATTAACTCTTTACATCTGACAATGAATTAGTTCTATTGAAACAAAATAATGAGAAATCTTTTATCAGTTATTTTAGTAAGCTTTTTCAGAGTACTACTGATTCACTTAGTAAGGCTTACTAATTCATTTAGTGAATATGTAGTTTTTCACTGTAAAATAAAATGTTTTTATTAAAGATTAGTAGAAATGCTTTCAAAAGCAATTGTTAAACGACTTTGCACTATTTCAATAGTAAAAGAATAATTTTTTTAGATTTCTTAGGATTTCTTCTTAGTAATTAGTAGAAAATATATTTTTTTTAGAGAAAATTCCCTTAAACAAAAAAAAGTTTTTGAGCTTTTCCTACAGTTAGCTAAACTCAAGAATTTCATAAATCGCATAATAAACATTTTATATGGTTCATTTAGTTCTTTGGTTCGTTTAGTTCATGGTTCATTCAATTCTTTCTATCGTACAGAATCAACAAAAATAGATTTTTTTTCATTAAAGTTTAAGGTAATAATTAACAAATGGTACCTAGGAAAATTTATTTTTTGACATGGAAAACCTGGAAAAGTTCTGGAATTTTTAAATGAGAATCGTTAGACATCCTGATTCTAGAATCTTTGGGTGTCCTATAAATTTCCTATAAAAATATTATAAAATCTTAAATAACATCCCAAAATTCTGTACCATTCTATAAAATACACTAGACTCTTCCAAAATCTTTTAAAATCTTCTGAACACTTTCGTAACATTCTAGAATCTCCTAGACGTTTCCAGAATCTTTTAAAAGCATCCAAAATCTGCAAAAGATTCCCGAAATTCTCTCAAATTCTTCAGGTAGAAATGCTTGCAAAAACAATTGTTAAACGACTTTGCACTATTTCAATAGTAAAAGAATAATTTTTTTAGATTTCTTAGGATTTCTTCTTAGTAATTAGTAGAAAATATATTTTTTTTAGAGAAAATTCCCTTAAACAAAAAAAAGTTTTTGAGCTTTTCCTACAGTTAGCTAAACTCAAGAATTTCATAAATCGCATAATAAACATTTTATATGGTTCATTTAGTTCTTTGGTTCGTTTAGTTCATGGTTCATTCAATTCTTTCTATCGTACAGAATCAACAAAAATAGATTTTTTTTCATTAAAGTTTAAGGTAATAATTAACAAATGGTACCTAGGAAAATTTATTTTTTGACATGGAAAACCTGGAAAAGTTCTGGAATTTTTAAATGAGAATCGTTAGACATCCTGATTCTAGAATCTTTGGGTGTCCTATAAATTTCCCATAAAAATATTATAAAATCTTAAATAACATCCCAAAATTCTGTACCATTCTATAAAATACACTAGACTCTTACAAAATCTTTTAGAATCTTCTGAACACTTTCGTAACATTCTAGAATCTCCTAGACGTTTCCAGAATCTTCAAAACTTATCTGAAATCGGAAAAAATTCTCCAAGATATTTGAGACTGTTCTAAAGTCTTCTACAATCATTATTCTTCTGGATTCTTTCATAATCTTTTAGAATTTTCTAGGTTCTCCTACAATGATCTTATAAAATCTTAAAGAATATCTCTAAACTTTTTAGTATTCATTAAAACATACTAGAATGTTCCAGCATCTTCTAAAGTTGTCTAAAATCTTCTCATCTCTCCCATAATCCTCTAGAATCTTGCAGAATCCTTAAGAATATTCTGAACTCCACCAGAATTTCCAAATTTCTGCAGAATCATTTACACTGTTAGAAAATTGTTGAAATTTCAACCACTTTTCAATTACTGCGTTTAAAAATTAGTTTACTCTAGTTAAAATTTCAATTACTGTGGTTGAAAATTCATTTACTTTTGGTTGAAAATTCAATTACTTTAGTTGAAATTTCATTCATTTTGGTTGAAAATTCAATTAATTTTGGTTGAAAATTGATTCAGTTACGGTAATTGTGTAAAACTTCAACTAAAGTAATTGAAGTTTTTTCTAACAGTTTAGAACCCTCTCAACTTTACAAAAGACATAATCGTGAATTTTCTGGACTGTTTTCAGAATCTTCTGAAAATTCTGTAGTATTTTTGAGTCTTTAAAGAAAAGTCTAAAAGAGACTAAAAGATTTCGAAAGTTTATGGAAGATTTTGGAAAAATCAGGAAGTCTCTGAAAGATTCTAAAAAACTCTCAAAAATCTAGATTGTAGAGGATTTTTTGGGATTTCAAGAGATTTAAAGAATCTACAAGTTTGTAGAAAATTAAAAATATTCTAGAAGGTTTTGAATGTTTAGAAGTTTGGGGAATGTTTTATTAGGTTCTAGACAGGAATCTAAAATTTTTGATGATTTTTTAAGATTCTGAAGAGTTGCAGCCCCCTTGATATTGTTAAAAGAAAAAAACTTCTCCCTTTTTCAAAAAAGAAATCCCTGAGTTTCCCTAAAATTGAACTAATATAGAGTACATTTCACAAAATTTTCGTAAGTAATTTGAAAATTTGTATGGTTTTTTTTTTGGACAATCGTAGGTAAAGTTTTGAAAATAATCCATTCTTGAAGGTTTTCTTTTTTCAGCGTAAAAAATATAATTGATATAAAAGTCTCACAATGATTGAAGTAAGAAATAAGACACATGACCTTTACATATTTGAAAAAAAGATATGTGAGAACATCTTCTACAACACTGTACACAACTAAAATGTGTTAATTAAGACTGCAATTACTACAACACAAAACGATTTGCATGTATTTCATAATTTACACTCCACACTCTCTAAATCTGAATTAGTGAAAAGTGAGCCACTAATTTACTTTAGTGAAAATTTCTACTAATTATTAGTAATTTTTTAATAAAAATTTAGTAAAAGTTTGAAAATTACTAAAAGAAATAGTGAAATACAACTAATAATTAGTAGAAATTTTCACTAAAGTAAATTAGTGACTCACTTTTCACTAATTCAGATTTAGAGAACAGGGAGTCCAAAAATGAATGGCTTCACAAAAATGCTCAGACAAGATATACTTACTGAAATTTTATGAAATAACTGAAATGTTCTCTCCTATATTCTTCAGTGCGTGAATATTTTCTAAAAATATAAAAGGGGTCTTAAGCAACTTTCCCCTAATACTATTTTTTTGACATGTTACTCTCTACTTCTGAATTAGTCACTTTTGACCAATGGAAAAGTGCCGTTTCGTTCACCAAATAATTTAGAAATATTTTTTACTATTTTTCAATCAATAGTGACTAATTCGTAGTGGAACACTTTAGTCACAGTACTGAATTTGAATCCTCTAATGAATTTTTCTACTAAATGAATTAGTTGCATTTAGAAAAAAGTTTTTACATTCGAACAAAATTTTTTAAAATCAAAAATATAATTTCATTGCTACGAGATCAAAAGAAACATACGTTTTCTTAAACAAATATTACTTAAATCAAAAAATAACTGCATTGCTGTGGGGTTAAAAAAACATACGTTTGATTCAAACAAATATTATTTGAATAAAAAGAAATTTCTGATGAAAAAAATGTTTTTTTAATATAAAAAAATTTCATATCGAATCAAGAAAAACAGCTTAGAAACGATTTTTTAACTTAAAAATAAGTTTTGAATTATTAATTTTCCTAACACCTAAATTGAAAATTCGACTCGATGCCTGTAAAGCGAGGCGAAAGTAGCAGTTTCAACCGTAAGGTTAAAAGTAAAAAACAGCTGACAGAAACTTCAATTCGTGATGTGACTCCGTCGCTAAGCAGTTTTTATCAGCTGTTTTTTACTTTCAACCCTAGGGTTGAAAGTTCTACTTTCGCCCCGCTGGCGCTGTACAGGCATCGAAAGCCGAATTTCCAATGTAGGTGTTATGAAAAAATATTTTCAACCTACTTCTAATTGTTCAAACAATTATTTTCTCAAAGTGTGCTTGAAATTATATCAGATTCTGAACGCTATGAGCTATTTGATAAGTATTAAGTGTTAATTTATTTATTCCAATGGTTTTAAATTGTTTAAACAATTCTTCATTATTGGAACTTAACTTTCATTCGGAGCAACTGAAACAAAATAGTTTTTTCCAGCGAATAATATCGGTTTAATACATTTGAAATTAAAAAATTGTTTAAACAAATAGTAATTGTTTAAACAATTAGAGGCAGGTTGAAAAATTGTTAGAATGGTTGATAATAATCGAATTAGTTTCAAACATTGGAAAAACTGTTTTGTTGCAGTTCTTGATGAAAGTGACAACAATGAAGTATTTTTTCAACATTTCAGAAACCACTGAAATAAATAAATTAGCACTTAATAGTTATTAAAAAACTTATAGCGGTCAAAATCTGACTTAATTTTAAGCAAATTGTCATCAAACTTCTTTTATTATTGATCATATTGTTACGTTGTCTTTTCAAGCAACCATGAATTTGTATTATTTATTTACTCATTAGTAATTTTTCGTTATAACTATTCTACAATAATTGTCACTCACTTATTTCATATTTACAGGAATTTAAATTCAACTTCACTATAAGTATTACCTTTTTCATAAAAATTTTTCGTTATAACTATTCTACAATAATTGTCACTCACTTATTTCATATTTACAGGAATTAAAATTCAAGTTCACAATAAGTATTACCTTTTTTCATAAAATAATATACAATGGAATGTAAATTGAAGAAATTAGAAGATGCTGTTTAAAAAAGAAAACTATATCAAAATTTTGATTGATTTAATGTACTAACATATAGAATTATATGTGACGTTCCGCAAGGAAAGGGACCTTAGGGTTAGCAGGCAAATTTTTCAGTAGAAGCGATTGAAGAGACGGTCTAGTCATCCGCAAGCGTCGAAACAGGCGATTCACGCCTCAATTTGCAGCTTAATAACCATTCCAATTTTGTAGATTGAAATTTAATTCATTTTAAATATGAAAGAGCGATTCAAAAACTATTGATAGCATCAAAAAAATGAAAATCGATTTTTTAACCCTGAGGTCCCTTTCCTCGCGGAACGTCACATATACATAAAATTGTATATATTTTCTACTCAAATTGTATACTTAAAATTGGACAAAAATAATCGTTAGTTTCAATTATTCTTCAATAATATTTCAATACGTTTTCTCTGGATTGAAAGTTGTATAAAAAAATACGTATTAAAAATTCTATACATATTTGGAATATGTATTTAAGTTAATTATTAATGTTCTTAATTAAACGGCATTATTGAATTAAGAAGGTTAAAAATTAGTTAATAAATATTGAATTATGATTTAATAATTAAAGAAATTAAATTGTTAAAAATTATATCATTTTTAACTGAAAACACTTAAAATTGTTCGGATTACATTTTAAATCTTCAAAAATTGTACGTCAAATTAATAGTAATAATAGTTAATTATACAGACAGGGCACTTTGGTGTTCATGGATTATATTATTAAAACAAGTGTTTGTATTATTATGAAACCTGGTACAGATTTTCATTTTAGTACCTCATAATAAGTTCCGTAGTAAAAATTAGATTATATTATTGTAAGTCAGAGTAAAAAAATATTATGTACCCAAAAAATGGCTTTAAGAGATGTCCACACATGCCTGAGGCATATTTTGGAGTCACTTATGAAATAAATAATGAACAGCTGTTGCTTGACAAGTAGGAATACCTTTTTGCGACATGTTTTGGCGCAAGATTAAAGAAAAAACATCTCACTTCTTACCCTCAAAGTTTTAAGTATAAACAGTAAGAACTTTCTTTGCAAATAAAAAAAAAATTCCTAGGAAACCTTGCTTATTTTTATTACTATCCATCGACGTAACTTGCAATAACTTTTATATTTCTTAACAAAAGTTAATGAATAAATTTAAAAATATGGATCAGAACGGGAGAAAATGATTTTCCAAAGGATTTTACAATTTATTCTACTTTAAAACTTTAGGAACACTTTTTGCGTGGTTTTCCATCGACGTAACCTTACTTTTGAATTGTTAGGGCTAAGGCGATAATAAATGGAACCCTATCGAAAAAAACTTTGCAAAAAAGTAATGAAAAGAAAGCCTTTTGCATAAATAATTCTGTTTTAGTTATACAAAAGTCGTAACAAAACAAAAAATAGTTTTAAATGGAAAAAAATGTAATTTCAGAACCAATTTTACGACTTGATATGATCCTGAATTTCGTTTGACAGATTAAAGTTAGGTTTATACCGGCGTGTTTAAACGTGTTTACGAGTGATATTCCTAATGCTCGTTGTTTATTTATGCTTAACTTCATTAAAAATATAAACGTTTCTCATTACAAATTGTGCCTATCTACTTATTTTATTTTATTTTATTTTGAATCAGTGAACGGGAATAACCCTTTGGTACACATAAACTTACTAACTAAAGATAACGCT
>JBAGKK010384457.1:6460-18502 GCA_037177015.1 Euceroptres primus
AAATATTTAGAATATTTAACTTATTTAAAAAATTAAATATTTAGAATATTTAACTTATTTAAAAAATTAAATATTTAAATTTTACAGTCTATAAACTTTAAAAAATCTTTTCAGTCAAGATGCATGTACTGTGTACGACTTGGTGGTTGTCGGTGGTGGAATCGTTGGATGTGCGACTGCAAGAGAAATGTTGACAAGACATCCTAGTTTGAAAATAGCTATTGTTGAAAAAGAAAAAGATGTTGCGATGCATCAAAGTGGCCACAATAGTGGAGTTGTTCACGCTGGAATATACTACACACCTGGAAGTATTAAGGTAAAATTAAAAAGTCATGCAAACCCTTCAAATGATAAAATAGAAAGAAAATTATAAAACAAATAAAATGATAAAATAAGGATAAATCGTAATAAAACTATCAAATTGCCAGTCATGAAATCCTTCAAGAAAACAGAATTAAATTCTCTCAATTATAACAAAAACGACAAAATAATCATCAGCACTCATTATGGCTGACTGTATTAATTTCACAGCAAATGATTATAGGCAAAGCTTTGCGTGGAAGGGATGAAGCTTTCCTACGACTATTTTTGCAAACACGACATACCTCACAAAAAAGCTGGCAAGCTCATAGTCGCCAAGGACGAAAGTCAAGTAGCATGTCTAAAAGATCTTTATGAAAGAGGCCTTAAAAACAACGTTCCGAATCTCGAACTTGTCGAGAAGGAGTGCATAGCAAACTACGAGCCAAAATGCAAAGTAAGAAAGTGAAAATAATTTAGAAATTTGCAAGGTAAATTAAACAATCTGTAATTTCAGGGTGAGAAAGCAATTTGGTCTCCATGGACTGGTATAGTCGATTGGGGACTTGTTTGTCGACACTTTGTTGACCAGTTTAAACAAATGGGAGGCCAAGTTTTCCTTAACTACGAAGTCACAGGATTCGCAGAATGCGCTGAATCGAAAGGTTCTAACGAACATGGTCCGATTTCTATTATTTCGAAAGATAAGGTACAATTAGAATTTTAAATTTGTAATTTGAAAACTTAAAATTTAAAATCCAGATTGTATTTAAAATAATTTTTAGAGTCTATTGGCAAAACATGTTTTAACTTGTGCTGGCCTACATTCCGATCGCCTGGCTGTGATGACTGGTTGCGATCTGAGCCCTCGAATCATTCCATTTCGAGGAGAATACCTCATGTTAAACGACGACAGAAAGCATCTTTGCACAACGAATATATATCCAGTTCCAGATACAAGACTTCCATTCCTGGGGGTTCATTTTACTCCCAGAATTAGTGGAGATGTTTGGATTGGTCCCAATGCTGTCCTGGCATTAGCTAGAGAAGGCTATAGGTAAAAATATTTTAATTATAATTGTAAATATAAAATTAATTTGAAAAAAGTTTCATCGATGCAATATTGGAATACCATTTTCAGTTGGCGTGATATAAATATCAAAGACTGCATAGAAATGGCTAAATTTCCAGGATTGTATAAACTCTGTTTCAAGTACATTGTTCCTGGGACGATGGAAATGATCAAATCAATTTTTTATCAACTAGCTATCAAAGACTGTCAGCAATTTATACCAGAAATTACTGCCAAGGATGTGAAGAGGTAAAGCTCTTTTTTTTCTTTGGTTTTTTATCTTTCTTTCCTTTATTTGGTCTTAAATTTTTATATACTTTTTTTCCAGAGGACCAGCAGGAGTGAGAGCTCAGGCTTTGGATAAAGATGGAAAATTGGTGGATGATTTTGTATTCGATGGAGGGAAAGGAAACATTGGAAGCCGAGTTCTTCACGTTCGAAATGCTCCATCGCCAGCAGCAACGAGCAGCATGGCGATAGCTAAATTCATTTCCGATAAACTCGAAAAGGATTTCAAATTCTAGATCCTTTTCTTTTTTTCGTATCCTTTTTTATTGTAACTCCTTATGCTCCGTGATGACTAGTTTTGTACATAATTTTAAAGTCGTAGAGATAATTAAAACACAAATAAAAATGTACAATTTTCATTCGTTGGTCTCGAGAATTCATTTATAGGAAGAGTTTTGACTCGACAGATTTTTGTATACATATAATAAAAACAAATTAAAAATAAAGCAAAGTTAAAAATTATTTTTAGAATACAGGTTAATCATTTTTACTGAATTTATTAAGTCGAAGGTGTATGAATATTTAAAGGTGTCCCTTTTGCTAGAAAACGTTTTTCATAAGCCTTCCACTCTCTTTGTATTTACAATATAGACAATAAAATTGTTTCTACCTAATAGCAATAATTCTGTGTTTACATAATATCACATTTTGTCTCTCTTGTACGAATGTTTTTCTATAAACCTTGGCAATATAACTTACCCATGACAAATGACAACTTTGAATGTAAAGTTCAAAGTTTGGGAGAGGAAGAAAATGCAGAAAGTTCCACTGCACTGGAATAAATAATTACTAAAAGTCATAAAAATTTATCTATATGATTCTGAGTCCTCTTGTTGATAAGAGAAGCTGTCGTCCTGCAAAATCCCAGGCAGCTGTTGAGTGGTAGCTCATGTTTGTTACGACCACCAGGTATTCAGCGAGTGCAAACATCGAGTAAACTGAAATTTGGTTTAGAGTTGAGAACTTTTGCTCTTTCAGTATTCAAAAATTTTCAGAGTGTCGACATTTTTCTTCTCTTTTTTATTTCATAATTATTAGACGTGCATTCAAGCTTAAATCATTAGGCCTCCAAATCAAAAATTGAAAATCGATTCGACTGACTTTAAATCCGAAAGTTTAGAGTAGACTCAGTAGACACTCTGATTTTCTAATCTAATTTAATCTATCACTCCCTTAATTTATTAAAACAATAGTTAATAAAAGAAGTACCTAATGGTTCGCAGAACGTGTTATGTCTGTAGAAGAAATAACCCGCCAAAAATATGGAAGTTATGTTCAGTACCATGGACCGAAATTTCCACTTTATGGAAATCGTTTCAGAAATGTCCTTAGTCACGTTTTTGCATTTTGTCATGACAAAATATGCTAGGAACATGTGGATGATGGACATTATTAAAAAAGTTATAAAAGACAACTTGTGTATTGCTGAAAAGGAGAAGCAAAAAATTTGTGACTCTGTTAGCACATTCAGAAAAAGAATAGGTACACTTTTAATCCCTCGTGCAAAATATAAATATTTGAAGATTATTTTTAGAATTTAGAATCCTTTCATTTTAAAGCATGATTTTAAGACCTGGAATGAAATTTGAAGCATACCGATTCTTTGAAATGTTTTCATAACATATCGTACCATAATTTTCATTTGATGACCAAAAGCTTAATGAAACGAGTGCTATATTTTCCAGAGCGTAAGTGACTAGCGCTATATTGCTCACTCCGTGGGCCCATTTGTATATTTTCTCTTTGTAAAGGCGATAATACATTAGGAAAACTAACGCTCTAATAGCAGCTTGTGTCGCTATAGCGGCTTTCCATACGTCTTTTTGTGGCTTATAATGGCCAATAGCTGCCGAGACGGACGGCAAAAAATTATATACCTGGTTTTTAGCAAAAATATAGTTTTATTTAGTTTAAAATTATAGTTTTAAAAACCGAGCAGACTTTGCTTTTCTTTAAAAAAGAAACATGTCTATCAAAAAGTAAAACTATTTTCAGAAGTGCAGTTCTACTTAGAAACAATTACCAAAAAGTTACTGTGAGAGATTATTTATCACAGAACTTTGAAATAAAACCAGTAAATAATTTTATTAATAGATTAAGATATTGGTGATTGTACCTGGCAATGTGTTGAAGTGGAGTGTTCAAAATTATAAAGCACGGACCAAAGAACGCAGAAAGTAAATGCAAGGAAAGGCAAAGATACAGTGAACCAAGCGACTTTTGAGAAAGATAGGACAATTCTGTATCTGGGAATTTCTTCATCAACCAGAGGAAGATACTCCGAACCAAATCGTTTACTCATTTTTACACGTGTTGTGACCCCATTCGCTTCCTTTAGCATTCTTTTGTCAACCTGTAAAATATAAATCATTCTTTTGTAAAAGATATTGTTTTTGTATTTCAGTTTTTTATAAACATGTTGTTTCCAAATAACAAATATTGACAATAATATAGTACAATAACTAAAATCGTGCACTGACTTTTAAAAACGTATAGAAAATTAAAAAACCATGGAACAAATATTAATAAAATACTTTATAATAAAGATATTGTTTTGCTAAATAACGAAAATCTAACAATTGAAATATCTATAATGTAACAACTTTAACAATAATACTTTTTAATCTTAGGAACTTTTGTGTACTATTCGTCGAACCAATTTTTTGTGTGAAAACTTCAAAATTTGTACTGTTATTATGCAACAACTTTTTAAATAAATATTGATTGTTATAAAACATAACAAAATTGTGTTAATACAACTAAAACATTGATTTTTCCCCTAAATAAAAAGAGAAAAAAAGCACTTCACTGGAGTTCCTAACCATGTTTGCTGTTGCTTACAGTCGTTGCAATCCAAACACAACTAATGGTTCGAACTATTTTAATACGTAATCGAGGAAGACTTTTTTTAAACTTACATCAGTTGCTACAAAGCCTTCTAATGAGATCGATGTGAAAAAAGATACATGATCTTACAAAATATAAAAAATTCAGGTTAGAATTCATGAATGAAGGAGCTGCCCTCTGGTCACGTCAGGTCACGTCAACTGATTACACATATTTTCTTATGAAAAATTGAGGTTAGGTTTTCCTTTTAAATTTTCTCAACGCGGCTCCTATTTTATCCGCTAGATGTCGACTCTATTCCTATTTTCCCCAGAACGTTTTTTACAGTTTTTTAGACGTCAAACCCGTGAAACCGTGGAACGTTTAATAAACATTGCAAAAAGTGTAAAAATATTCGTTATCAAGTTGAGATTGGTAGTCTTTTTTAATTCGGATGTGTTTTCTAATCTGACGAGTTGAGAAAACGGGTTATTCGTTACGGTGTGTGTTGAAAGAACGTGTAAAGTACAAAACGGAGGTTATGTTGTTTTGGTACTTTGAGTTGTTTTTTTCAGTAAATTATTGTTTATCGAGACGAAGTTGGTGGTGTATGTTAATTGGAGTGTGATTTTTCAAATTAGGAACAAAAAAAACTCGAAAACTTACTCCTAGTGTCAGTAAAAACTTACAAAGGTTGAAATGCAGAAGTGAGGTTATGTTCTGATCCTTCGATTATTACCATTATAAGACGATTTTTTAATTCAAAATCGAGTTATTGAGAATTCTACATCATGTAAGTAATTTTCACTTGTTTATTTTAAATTATTTTTAATTCTGACCGATATTTATAAAGTTTTTAACTGCATTGAACTCTTTATTATTTATAAAAAATATTTTCAATTTTTCATCGTTTGTTTCATAGTTGGTATACCTATAACGTTTTTATTTGGTTACTGAGGACTCTGGTTGTTTTCGACTAACATTATTTATTAATAACAACCTAATTAAATTTTTAAATGGTTTTCCTCATATGAGAGTTTTACAAATTTTATGTGTTTTTATTTAAAAACCACGTTTGCCGATTGGATGTTAAATAAAGAAGTTTTTTCATAGGTAGGTAAAAAAAATTATTATATCATAACCAGGAAAGATTTATTATTTATTATATCCTATATTAATTTGTTCTCATGAAAGTTAAATCTACTTGGGAATTTAAAACATTAAAAAGTCCAAATGAATTTTCGGAAACAGTCTTTGATTGATCACCAAAATGGCACAAACTAGATTCCGAAATGTTTAAAATTACTAGAAAATAATTCAAAATTAAATTTTATTTTATCGATATTGTGATTCAAATTTTTCAAATAGTTTCTTGGAAATAGTTTTCCAGGTGAGAATTCTCCTTCCTTTAAAGTCAAATGGATTCATTCTTTAGTCAATTGGGGTTTCGGAGTATAATAGATTTAATGTTTGCTCGTAAATCTAAGTTTATACACATTATGCCAGTTCGCATAACTTTATATTTTTCTTCCTTTTCCTGAGTGACATCCCACGACAAAGTTTATCCACGTGCGACCGCATATTGCAACATTTGTTGGAGTAAGAACTTCCAATAAACATTTTCCACCAAAGTAATATTTTGTTCTGTCATATCTCCTTTCTTCGAATCGAAACTGAGCTGCTCTGACTTGAATATACAGTAAGATCAAACTACCTACATTCCGCGATATGCTTCATTCCTTTGAAGTGATATCGATGCTATTCACCTCCTGTCTCCGATAAATGACGTTCAGCCTTACTGAATTTCCTTTACTTGGATACGAGAGGCAGAATGTCTCAACATTCTTTCCCTAAGGAAGACTTTATCTTATAAGTTTTTTTAAAAGCTTTTGCTTCTAAAAAATTAAAATTATTCTTAGAGAATTTAAAAGAAATTTATAGAAATCGATAAAATAAATAAATATACTTTTTGAATTAAAAAATTGTCGAAGAATAAAAACTATTTTTTATAATAATTATTAATTACTATACTTAGCTGTCGTCTAAACATTACATATAATTCCTCAGCTGGAAAATTTCCCAGGAGATTAAATTTCTCCTAAGTGGCTCTTGACATTTCCTTTATTGTTATTATCACCGCTTTTGCATCGCTGCTTTATCTCAAATACAATTCTCAATTGCATTGTTCCTAACCACATTACGAGTCTGGCTGTCCTTAATAAGCGAATTTGGCACATTCGCCTCCTGGCCTATCATTAACAACCCGTCATGCATTCAGGTACCAACGATGTTATTTGCAAGAGTTTAACACTTGGAAACAGAGCCAGAGTTTTTGATAGAAGGAACTTTAAACCAGTGCCAGAAACGATTACGTCACTTTTTGTTTGCAAAGTGTCAGCAAAGTTTCAAGAGCCCGAGGAAATATTAATTTCAATGCTTTCAACTTTAAAGGCTTTTAATTCGAGTATTTTCAAAATTACCACTTGAGACTTGCCACACTTTTATTAACCAGAAGTTTATAAACGTTTAACTTTTTGATTGAAGACTTTGTATGATTTCAGTTAAAAATTCCATTTGGAAGCTTGAAAATCTAAAGGCTTTGAAATCGGGGGAAAAAATAATCAGTTAAAAAATGGACTGGATTTTAAATTGTAAAGATTTCGAGCCTGGCTGCTTTCCAATTTTAAAGCTTCATACTTGGATGATTTCAAATTTATAAGCTTTCAACTTTGAAGGCTTGTTTAATGAATTCTACTTTCTTATTTTCCTTACTGCAATTCTTTTTTGATTCTGTTTTAGATTGGATTTTCGTCGGCTGTTTGGTTTCGCGGAAGTTATAAATGCGGCGGTCAATATTTTGGTTCGCATTTAATGACACTGCAGATCGAAATTTCGATGTGTGCGTGCCAGGGTTGTAGACATTTGGGCTCGTAAGTCAGTTTTACGCCTGTTTCTGCTAAACCTCTCTATTGGCTTTAGCCGAGTAGACGCAATGCGTCGCGACGCTTTGCCAGAAAAGCCGCAATACCGTAGACTGGGATCGTCGATTCGTTCTGTTTCCGGTGAATATATCCACAGGGTGTAGATTTTCTTCGTGCAAGTAGCCTACTATACTAGTCGCAATGCTGTCAATCTTGAAAACTTTTAATCTATCTTTGAAAATCAACTCGAGTCATTCTCCCAAAACGAAATCATAATTCATCAGTAACTAAAATTTATATAGTCATTTTAATTTGATTTCGAAATTCCAAAATTAATTTAAATTAATTTAATTTAATTAATTTCAAATTAAATTAATCTAGTCTCCCAAAATAATTTCAGATTTTCCCTTTGACGCAGATTGACGCAATCCATTTATTGTTTGGAATTAGAATTCTTTTTTTAAATTCTTTTTAAAAAATAAATTAAAATGGTTTTTAGTTTTCTAAAAAGGACTTGGTAACTTTAAAGCTACTTTCTCTATTTGAAGACAATATTAAAACTAAAATTCAGATAAATTGAACAAGAACTTGAAAGATCTTTTTATGAAAAAATGTTTGAGTTTATTGTAATAGAGAGTAAAAAAGAAAATTGTGTAATAAGAGCCACAACTTTACTAATAAATCATGGCACTTTGCCTGAGAAGCATCACTCGTTGACTTCTACATGATTGTAACTGACCCTAATTAAATCATTAAACTTCATTAACCTTTGGAAAAGTGTAGGCTTCTATATTCTCGTCAAAGGGTTAAAACCACAGAGTCGAGTGCTCTTTTCCCCTCTTGCTCTCCACTCGAATTACGTAAAATATATACATGTTAGGAAACAATATGTTGTGCATTTCTATTGTTTTTGTTGGGAAAATCGATATACCTATCCATCTCGTTGAACACCCAATGCCTCGTTCCTCTTCGATTATACTTGAAATTCAACGACAGATAAATATTGACAAAGTGCCTTCAAGCGAGATAATTGTCAGAATTCCTCTTGTTTATTATGTCCTTCCCTCGTCGTCAAAGTCGAATTACTTGCAAATTTATCTTCTTTAATTTAGCATTTAATAATCAAGCATCTCTTTCAAAAGGAAAACTGACTTTTTCATTAGGTCGGTAAATAATTCTTTTCTGATTAGGATTCTAAATTTTTGTTATTATACTTTTGGAGTTTGTTTGCGTTTTTAGGATTTTAGGAGATGTTTGCGTTAATAGGATATTTAGAAAAATATATTTTTCTGATTGAATAATTAACTTTATTTATTTAACATCATATTTATTTCATGTTTGATAAACTGAAAGTCTGTTACAAAATCAGAGGAAAGAAGGGTTAAATTGTCTTCAATCTTTCAACAAAATTATGCAACAATGTTACAAATAGGAACGACACTACCGAAAATTTTCTTCTTGTTCCTGTCGTGAGAAAGAGATTTATTGTTGAGTGAGCAGCAGTAAACGATAACGTAGGAGTCTTTTCAGCTTAAGATATTTTGTGATTTCAAAATGGATAGAGAACAAAGCAAATGGCACGTGGTGCTCTAGGAATTTTTTGTTTCATTAAGAGAAAGGATTCTGAAACGAATTTTAATATTTCTCTAACAGATGAAAATTAGTAGCTATTTATTAACATTGCGAACAAACAATATTTAAGTGGAAAAAAGGGAAATGGATCATTTATCTTTAAATTGTGAGAAAAATTCTGATTATAATCTTGATAAATTGAAATGTGATTTGAGAAACGAGACATAATTCCAATTTACAGAATGAAAAGAACTATTTTTGTTATTTGTTTCTGAAATAACACTTTGAATACCTAAATTATTTCAAATGGAAAAATTGAATTAGTTTTCGCTTTTCATTTATTTCTGTCAGCCGTTTCTGTAGCTGATAGTATTTTGCAATTTTTCATAAATTCATATCCAGTCTTGTATATGTATATATTTCTTTCGACAAAAGCTGAAAGGACCGATAATCTGCTTCATCCAGCGATGAGATTTCTTTAACCGTAAACGTTGGTTTCGCCACAAAACAGCCGACAAATCTCGAACAGTGTATGCCGAGGGCAGAGATAAATGGAATATTCGATGTTAAACTCAGAAAAGGAATAGAGAAACTTGGAATGAATGACGAGAAGATTCAGAAAGCAAGAAATAAAGGAATCGAAGACACTTGCCTAAAAAACGAATTTTATTTCAAGGTATGATAAAACAAATGGAGGAAAATTTGAGGCCTTTTCGTTTTCGTGTAAACTGCCTTTCGTTTAATCTTGTTAGAGTGTAATGGAATAATAGGGGGTAAACTGATAAGTCTCATTTACAATCATTGCTCTTTTTATGAAGGCGCAATTTGTCTGAAACTGGATTTTTGCTTTTAAACTGTTGAAACGGTCACCATATGGTCTAATTAATATGGTCTAATTAATAGGCTCTAATGAATCTCATATAGTTTAAAAAAAAAATCCTGTAAAAGGACATTCTGATTTTGAAGTTTTAACACTTTTACAACAGGACGAGCCGAAAATATCGAATTTTGATCAATAAAATCTCACTCAATAAAATCTCACCTATGAAAAAACTGAGGAGCCATCCTGATTATAAAAGACAATTTTTTCATAGTTGGGATTTTGATTGATAAAAATTCGATATTTTCTAACCATAGAGATTATCATGTAATAATCTGAAATTTATTTTAATCTCATTAAAATTATGATATTAGCTGCTGTAGTAAATTTGTCTCCAAATTTTCATATTCAAAACTCAATTCTTCTTTCTGCACTTAGCCATTATCCAACTCTAATAACTCCTCAATTTTATTACTCAAAAGCTCAGCAACATTAGTGTCAAATTAACAAAAACAGCATCCTGAACGATAAATCTGTTTTCACTCGGAAGGGTGCAGAAAGAAAAACTCGAGAGCAGAAGTTGAATCTGCAGATGCAATTTAGAGGAAGAACGTGTTGTCGGAGAACAACTTAGTGGCGAGGGACGTCAAAATCGGAACGCATGCGCGAATTTCAATCGGAGAACGTCCTCTGGTCCGCGTGGCGCGAGTGTTAGAACTTGACTTGGGGCTTTTAGTCTCTCCGGTCCCTTCGTCCGTCCTTGTCCTTTACTCGGACACAATATTCCCTCAAAATTTATCGAATCTCAATTCTCCACAGAGTATAAGAAAACCAACAGAGAACCCTCAATATCATCATCATGGACGAAGCTGAGAGAAATCAAAACCTCTAGAAAAATGAGAGAACCCACCTGGAGAACTCATGCCACAAAAGCAACCTAGCGATCTTCTACCAAGAACTCCTGATCTTCAGAAAATCTTTGGAGAACCTGGTAGCAAAGATCCTCAAGAATTCATCATCAGTCCAAAGATCATCAACGTCAGGGACCAAGATCCACCAAACCTGGAGAACCTTTTTGCAAAAAAGGAACCAAAATGTCCACAGAAATTTTTCTGGTGACGGAGGAGAAAGTGTCCAGGAAGATTGGAAATTCAAAAGATGCAAGTACTGCTCAAAGAAGATGGCGCCTTCTTGCAAGAGCACTGAGTCGTTCTCCAGAGCTCTATCCGGAAGTTGAGGATGAAATTTCGGTCAGAAGATTCACGACCTTTGATCTGTTGAAACCTTTGATTTTGGAGAATGTTGCTGATCCAGAGTCTTCCTGGTATGAGTACTCGACAGTGATTGATAATGAATTGTTTGACGTCCAGATTCGAAAGATCAACAAGAATTTTACTGCCAATGAATTGATTGGATTCAATAATACTGGGAATGTTTGTGTTTGGCCTTCTGAAGAGTGTCTGGCTTATTATTTGTTGAAGAATAGAAGTATCTGCAGGAACAAGGTGGTCCTGGAATTGGGAGGAGGAATGAGTTGTTTGGCTGGTGTCCTGGTAGCCAAGTACTGCAATCCTAGTGGTGTCACTCTGACCGACGGAAACGTGACCAGCGTAGATAATGTCAGGTGCATCGTTGCCAGAAACAGCATGGCTGATTTCGTAAGGTGCGGTGTGGTGCAATGGGCCAGGGCCGCCAATGCACTAAGGCAGGCTGGGAACAATGGAAACAGGATTCAGGTAATTTAGGGTAAAAATTGAAACTTAAGATCATCCGTCATCCATGGGAAAATTGTTTATTTATTATCTTTCACCTATAAGGGGTCAAAAGCTGGGTTTGCTTCCTTTTGATGAAAAACCATTTTGTCACATTTTATAGTGGGAGAGATTTGATGAAAATGATGAAAAGAAATTTAAAATATTTGTTCTTTGTTAAATTTGCATGCGGAAATTTTTAGTTAATTTTAATAATCATTAATTAATTAGGAATTGTTCAACGGAGAGTCCAAGTAAAAATGAATCATCCTATTTTATAAATGTAATTTTCTTACAATCATTTTTTTAAAAGGGATATTTTTATTTGGAAATCCATTGGGTTTTTGACATTTTAGTCTAAAGTAAATTAAAATTTCGAAATTCCTTATGATATATTGCTAAAAATTTGGCAGCGGCCCGAGTAAAAATTCTTCGACTTGGGTTCGACTTGATTCGTCTTCAGTTCGACTTCAAGTCGGCGATGTCTAGCTG
>JBAGKK010384565.1:0-18501 GCA_037177015.1 Euceroptres primus
TACTTCCTCTGTAACCGTTACAGTTCTGAAGAGGCTATAATATTATAGTGAAATGCATTAAACGTTTCAAGGAATAAGCATTGTTTATTTAAAAACCCATAAAGCTTAAGACCTAAAGCCACAAGGAAAAACCATCTTTACTACGAATTGGGTCTATAATTGTCAAAAATTCTTGTATAGTAACTTCAAAGAACGTGAAGCAAGTACCTCTCATTTTGTAAGTTTCTGACTAAAACACGAAGGTCGAGATTTTTACAGTAAAATAAGTTAACTGAAGGAAATTAGTTAAATTGCATTTTACAAAGAATTCAAAATACCCAGAGGGTATATTCCTTTTCAAAGGAAATTATTTTCCAACCATGAAAAATTTTGACTTTTCAAAAGTATGTTTGACTCATGGAAAGTTTGTCAAATCAGAAAAATTATTTTTTTTAGAATAAGGCAAACTAATTTCCTTAAATATATCAAGATTCACGATAGCAGGCCGCTAGGTACCCAAAATACTAAAAAAATTGTTAAAAACATTCCAATATATCGATTTTGCCAGAAAAATATAAAAACCAGAGAAAACGAAATATGAAATACAATGAAACGCGCTACCAGGAACTATTTTATGTATAACAAAAATTATTTTTTAAAAATAAAAATAAAATATCACTAGCACTGTTGAAAGAAATTAAATTTTCTCTGAGCTCATGCATAAAATTGTTAAAACAGTGGAAACTGGAGATAATGGATGCAATGGTATATATTTCAGTTACCATTCTGTACAATATCTTTTAAATTCTAGTGTTTAGAATGTAAACAGTTCGTCACAGCTCATGAAACCCAGTTAAAGGTAGGCCAAAAGCTTTGTCATGACACTTCTTGTTTTTCCTCTTTTTTTCATTTTGTTTTCACACGGCATGAATAAGCGGATAACCAGAGCGCGATATCGCTCCACTCTGTGCTTGGAAACTCTCGTTGAAGTTGTTCTGCATTTTATTCGAAACGTTGTGGACAGAAACGCGAAAATGCGTTTCGATTCTATTTCCCACTACCCTCTTCCGATTTCAATGTCGTCAAGCACCGATGTTTCAACCCGCGTACTAATTTCTGGTGTGAATTCAGCTTAACTGTCATCCCCTTGTCGAGGAAATGCATGGCGCTAAAACAATCGGACAAACGCGAAAACTGCATCAGCGCTGCACGAATTCGCTCTAATTGTTTTCTCCTGCTCAACGAACTCATCCGTACAATACGGAGGTGATTAGTGAATCTCCGTGTTGAAAATCCACTGGACTCAAAGTCACACGGTGCCCCTGTATTTTACGCGAAAAAGGTGGAAGCCTTAAGATTTTCACTTCCAACCGCAAGTTTTGAACCCTATTAAAACTGTAAAAAAATAAATTGTTTTCATTGCACCCTAGTGGCCAAGAGGAATTTTTCTTTTGCCTCAATTTTTCTGATTCATTAGTTCAATTTTGCGAAAGTGAAACTAGTTTTCTCATTTTTAAATTTTGTAATTACCTACTATATGGTTGGAGATTTCATTATGAAATCCGTCTCAGAAGGATGAGTGACAGAGTCCATTATTACTGCTAACAGAAATCGCTTTGAGAAACCTAGCTATTTTGTAAGCGTGCTCAAAGCACGAACATAAAAAAATAGAATTAAAAAAAGCCAAATGTCTCATATCCGAACGTAAATTCGTACTTTAAGCGAATTCGCGTCGAGCACGTTGCAGTTAAACAAGAGATTATTATCCGCTAGAGCTGCCACATTTTTCTTTTACTCTTACATCTCGCATATTACCTATCTTACTTTTGAACTATAAAAAAGTAAGAAAAATTGTGGTATAATTTTGATCTTTGAGCCTTAATATGTTATTTTTATAATGCCTCTTCTGTAATATATAAAGCAACTTTAATTTAATATGTATGATATATGTCTATGCAAATGATCTCTTTATGATGGATTAAAATTTATTCATTTGAATTAATTAAATTCAGTCTATTTTCAAATGTTTCGATTAAATATTAAAATATGTGCTTAATAAATCAGAATAGGTATAAAAGTAAAAATTAAATTGAGGGAACAGTTCCACTCAAGTGGAAGGTTTATTTTGGCTGATGAGTTGTTAAAAGAATCATGAAGCTTTTTCCATTTAATATTTTTCCTCTCGCTGCTGGTATGGAAATACGTGCTTCTGAAGAAATTACTGAAATCCGGGGCAAGGACTTCTTTTGTTTGAAGAATCTTACCTCTCATTCACGAACGGAGAAAATTCAACTGCAATTTCACAACGTTTTCAGTACGGAGGGTTACAGTGCCGCAAGTAGAAGTGCTTCGTCATTTCCGGTAACTTTCGACCTCGTTACCACTTTACTGGACCGGCGAGAGCATTCTCTTCCAATTTGCGCGATCCTTCCGTTGTTTTAACTCCCGCGGTCGGTAACACTCGCTCTTTTTCTTCTCCTTTCCATTTGACTTCCTCGATTTCGCGAATGAAGGGGTTCACTGACACGGAAGAATCTGCCCCGTTTTTGAAATAAGATGGATTTATTGGTCATTCTCGAAACGCAAGAATTTATCGCTCACTAAAAATGTTAAATTTAATCTTGTGAATATAATATTTTTATTCTGTTTACCGTTTTTATGACCTGCATTGATATCAGTAAAGTTATGTACGCTAATACTATAGAGGACATATAAACGGATTTATAACTTTATTTGCAATTTCGCAACGTGCTACTTTCTCATCATAAATTGGCAAGTATTTTCATTTAAACTAGCGATTACTTATAGAATGTAATTATTGTCAAGGAAATGTACAAATGTAGCAGGAATGTAAAAAAAGGAACAAAATATTTGCAGTCAGTGCATTTTTTCTGAATAAAGTCTAACCTGAAATTTTAATAAAATTCAAGTCTTTATCCTCTGCTATGCTAAGAAATTAATGGCTCACGATTTTAAAGAACGTAAAAGGCACACACTAATAAAAAATTTTTTCGTGTGCAATCTTTCAATCAATTCTCCATTGAACCAATTGGATTTTGGGTAGCGAATGCGAGTGCTAATACCCACCACCGCAGATCAGCAAACAAGCCAAGCACAAATCAGACTGGTTAACGGTCCTCATTTTGCTATGGAAAATCACTGAAAAAGCAATCAGTTAAAATCCCTCTCTCGAGCGCTCAATTCAAATCCTTTCCATCAAAATGTATTATAATTAATTACATTCGTCACGCCAAATTTATTGCCATTGTCATTTGTGCATATTATAATAATCGTCCTAACAATTTCCAGGATCAATAGTATTATCATTAATAATATGTTTTTCCGGTTGTCGAGTTTTTTCTGATTTTTTAACGCTTGTGAGAGTATTATTTTTGTACAGCTAAGCATTTTAAAAATCACATTTCAAAGAATATATATAGGATAATATCGTGTGTTCTTTGATTCAGTAACAAGAAACATAATTATGAATAAATGAAAAGGTAGAATCGGGAATTTGTAAAAGTAATTTCTCCAAATTGAAGTTTCGTGAATCTTGTGCTCGCGGGATCTAAAGTTCATGGCTACGTGTACATAAGTGGGTAGTTAAGCCT
This sequence comes from Euceroptres primus, assembly GCA_037177015.1. NCBI lineage: Eukaryota > Metazoa > Arthropoda > Insecta > Hymenoptera > Figitidae > Euceroptres > Euceroptres primus. Next base: position 3,591 of record JBAGKK010384565.1, read on the forward strand.
GGAAGCTCATGTTCGTGTACATAGTAACCCTGACGCAACTCATCGTGCCAATTAATATCAATTTCCCTAACCCTCAAAGAGAGCAGAGAGCCAACTCTCTTGATAGAAGACGGTGTGTGCGTCTTTAAGTGGTCGAGATTGATTACCTTCCGTGAATGCTACTCTATAGTTAGGTGTCGGCAATCATTAATTCCATGCAGAAAATTTTATCGAAATGAAATTAAATTAAATACAATAGATTGACATTTCGGTGAAGATCAGAAATAAAATTTTACAGTGTGAACAAACCAATTTTTCTGTAGTAGGCTTTAAAATACAACATTTTGATAAAATTATAGAAGCATGTGTTCTTCTTCAAAGATGTACAAACATTAAACAAATTTTATTTTGAAATTATAGTTTTATTGGTTCATAATAAATTATAAGTTTAAACCCGTGTTCTCAATTCTTAATTACAATAAGTGTACTTCTCACACCTTCATCCACGTGGCACGAATACCTGTTAACTAAATAAGTAAATCGAAAATGTTGAATTAAAGAAGGGATATAAGTGTTTCTTCGAATGAAGTTTACATAGTAAGACACTATTATTTTCGCAGAAACACTCTATATCCTCTTGGCATCGTTACCTGTTACCAGTAGCAAGTTGATACATATTCTAAATGCGATCTATTATGAGCTTGAAGGACGTTCACATGTGGTAACGATATCAAAAAGCTACTCTATTTTTTTAGTCTTTTTGCACACTTTGTAAATAATAGCAAACCATCATGAGGTCATTGACATACATATGTGTAATTTACAATCATACAACCTCTTGCTTAAGTTGTAAGGAGTGATCCAAAAAAACCCTATTTTTCGCCCGTTTCGTCGACCTTTTGAATTCAATTCAAAAGTGGTCTAAATTGTAGCTCATGTGGTGATACTTTAAAGTAGGCGAAATTTCAAGTTGAGCATAGTTTCTTTTTTTGAGATATGGTGAGTTAAACTTGTTATTTGATTTATCCAAATCAAGGCGAATCCGACATTCTAGGTGACCTCTTGCGTTATCTTAAAAGACAAAAAAAAATTTAAAAACAACGAAACAAGGAAAAATAAAAAAACGCAAACCTCTTCCTGGATTAGTACCGTAACATGGTGAAGGGGCTTATATATTATTGAAATACTCGTACATTTCATTAATATAACCAAACCTAATCTTTCTTAGGAATATACATTTACTTTTTAATTCAAAGGCCTTCGGATACAAGGTTTAAAGTATCTATAATGATTTGCTAAGTCTCTAGAATAAAAATATCGATTAATCGAATATTTTCAGCCAAAATCCTAATTTTTCTGTAAAATTAGCTGTACCTCACTTGAACAACGTTTTTGGTAAAATCTAATGATAGATTCTAAAAGAACGGAAGATTTTACATAGGAAATAATACACTTTGCGTGTTTGAGAATCTTGAACATAATGAACGAGATTGTCGAGAATGTTTGATTCATCTTGGCGTGAACAGGTCAACTAACAGGTTTGACTCGTTATATCTCCAAAACAAAAACTATGCTCAACTTGAAATTTTGCCTACTCTAAGGTATCACCATAAGCTATTATTTAGACCACTTTTGAATCAAATTCATGAGGTCGGCGAAACTGGCGAAATTTTGAGTCACTCTTTCTATTTATTTCATTTTATTTCTATTTATTTATTTCTATTTTATTCCAATTAAATATAATTCTTTAACAATTTTCACATGCGATTATCACAGTTTGTTTTTTATTTCGAATATGAATAACTATTAATTATTTCTCAAAATTTCCAAATTGTTCAGAAGACTTAATATAGAGCATTTATTAAAATTAAAAGAGGATACTCTTCTCTCTGTGAAGGAAATATGACTTTGAATTATCTTCATTTATTTTCTCTTATATATGCATAATGCAGCATTTCAGCCCCCTTGGTTTCTGCGGCCCGGCCACAGAGGGGCAGGAACCCTGCCGTCCATGAGCTTCTCGGCCCCCACACCCTCTTCAAGCTATCGCGTCAATCCACCCCCCGCCCATCAGCTCTTACCACTTGCGCTCCCCCAACTTTGTTAGCTTGGGTGAACATTAATGACCCACGAGAATATATACAACTCTCCAACCTGCCTCTCATCTCGCTTTCTCTTGATCTCCATTTGTATAAATTTCTCTCCCCCCCGCCCCTTTATCAATCTATTTCATACACTATTTTTTCTATCGTTTTATTTATCGCTCTCACTCTCTTCATCTGTTTCCCCTTAACTTAATTACAGATTGACTGAAGTCACAATCATAGGATAAAAAAGGTAATTTTTAATCCACTTTATTAGGATATTCAAATTTAAATTTAAACAGTTATTTTACAGCAATCAATAAACCAAGATAATGGTAATTACACTTTCCGACACTGATTTTGCCATGGGAACAAACACAGGTTATTTTGATAGGTTTTTCTCCTCGTAGATTACGAATCTGAAAACGAAAATGGTTTAGCATGTCATGTTTAAAAAAAAAACCGGAGTCAAAATATCTAAAACTCAAGTTTTTGGCACTTTTTGAAGGCCAGCTAAAAAATAATTACCGGAAAAAATTTTGAAGTCATAGAAAATATCATTTTTAATAGCAATTACTGCCTGATTACTCTAGGTCGAAATTTTATATAGTTTTTTCCAACCTTATTCTTCAAAAATCGTCGGATTTTAATAACTAAGGGTTTATTTAGTTCATTATGCAATTATTTATGATTTCACCACAGGAATAATTTTTTATAATAATTTTTCTTTAAAATAAAGCTATTTGTTCATAAAATGAGAAAATTTTTAAATTGAACAAATAGCTATGTTTTTAAGGATTATTAATTTAAACATTATTCATGTAGTGGAATCTTCTTTTTGGAAGAATAAAGTTGGAAAAAACTATGTAAAATTTCGATCTACAGTAATCAGACAGTAATTGCTATTAAAAATGATATTTTCTATGACTTCACATTTTTTCCCGGTAAAATATATAAAGCCTTTTCGAATATGCGTTGATTAATAAAGATAATAAATTCAAAAGTGGTAATTAATTAAGTTTTGGTACGTTTCCACCACTTTCGCATGATCCTCCTTAACCCTACTTGGAGAATTCTATCACGTCACATTATTTTTTGGCGGGGCTTCAAAAAGTGCCAGACACGTATTTTTAAACACTTTAATCCCGTTTTTTAAAAAAAACTTGACATACTGAAACATTTTCATTTTCAAATTCATAATCTATACGGATAAAACCTTTTAAAATGACCTATATTTGTTCACATGGCAAAAAAAAGTCGAAAAATGTTAGACTTTATTTTAACTAATTTTAACTAAAAATATTCGGAATAAATTATAATTACGATATTTACGAAATTATAATAATAGTATTTTTAATCCTTTTCGTTTCAGAAATAACTGTTTTAGAAATAATTTACTTTAAGAAAAAGCATTGGGTAAAATCTTTTCTGTTTTATTTTCTTTTGCATTATTTTATTTAGAGCGAGTAAATATAGTTTCAAGATTTTGAAACTTTGAAATGAGAAACTCAATCTGTTTCAAAATTTTATAATAAATACTAAAATTTATGAAGCGTTTGAACTGTTCAAATTTAAAATTGAAATTCTGATTGACAATTTTTGGTGTTCAAAACTAAATCGTTTGACGTATTCAAATTAATCATTTGAAATATTGCTGAGGCGAATACACTCTATACGCTCCAGTAAATGGGTCAATAATAAATCGCTGTTCAACCGTACGTGTGCTGTATACACATGACATGTAGACTCTAGAATTCATGGCTTTGAATTTTATTTAAACCAAGTTCCAGTTCAATTCTCACATTCTCTTCTACTCGCAGCGCTAATGCTTAAAAATAAAGTATAAAAATGATTCTGGAAGATTTAATATATAAAGTTTTATATCTTTTTTCAAGTATTGTAAGCTTGTTTATTCTAAACGTAAAATCTTCATGTATCTTTAAAGGAAACCAAAAACTCCACATAATCATTAAATATTGTCTTCAGACTGATGTGAATAATTCAATATTGTGATTATTTTGCTTATCATGTCAATAAGCAATTGACATACGATCGTGCTTATACTAGTTAATAAAAGCAAGTTTCTCTCGTGTACGTATGTACTCAACGTTCTCAATTATTTGATTATTATTATGCAGTGTACGCTTTTGATCTATTTACTTCATTCCATAAGTGAATTGATAACCAAGTGAATCTAATTACATTTGCTAATTAAATTTAAGACCATGGACCTCGACATCCTCCCTAAAGGCTCGTCACTATCGATTAGTTTCTCTACAAACTAGTATTTATGCTGAATGAATTAATATATCTCTCTGATTAACATCTGTAAATTCTTAAAAGTTCAAGGTAATAATAATAATAATGAAAAGCTAGCCTACTTTTAAGCTGAAATGCAAGCCTACTTTCAAGCTGAAATGCCAGATCATTCTCGACCTAAAAAATTCCATTTTTCATTTTAAGGTATTGACTATAGTTAACTATAATTTTACTCTAATTGATTAAAATTTATTTTAACGTTTTTATATGTTTGTCGGGAATTTAATGTAATGTAATAAAAAAGTGAATTATATTATTAATTGAGCTAATTGTAAATTGAATGAATGTCACATTTATACTGATATAAAAAGTTGTAGAAATAGTATAATCGGTTTGAGTTTTCATAGTGAAGTTGACCTTTACTTCTTAGAAGAAGAGTCTGTTTCTTTCAGCTTTGAAGTTTGTAGTCAACTGTAGAATTTCAATGGCACCTTGACTTTCCTCACTGGGATTGCTAGGGGAAGCACGATCTGTAGCATGTTGTACTTACAAATTGCACGGTAATTCATTGACTACCCATTCCTCTCTTTTCCCTCTTTTTCCCTCCTTCCTGTTTTCTTATGCCAAAGAAACTTCTAATTGCGAATTGCACAGTTTATTTGAAACGAATCCACTCCTTAAGCTGCATTCTTACAAGTTGTTTTATATAAATAGACAATCATACTCACTCTATTTAACTTAACTTCTTTCCAAGATCCTTTAGACTTTACTTATATTTAAACTAATCTAATCAACTTTTAAACTACTTTTGCTACTACTCTCACCTATTGCAGGATCAAATCTTATTATTGAAAAAACATTTCTAGAGACAAATAAATGCATTTATTTGTTTTTGTCAAAGAACTGTTTACTTAATTTAATTAAATTAATTTAATTAATTAATTTAAGAAAACATTGTTCAAGAAGAAAAGAATTGACTGCAAGAAAATAATATTTGTTTAATACAAAGAAATATTTCTTTGCGCCAGATGTTTGAATTTTTTTGATTAAATGAAATATTTTGGTACGAAAAATAAGCAAATTCATTCGCTTAAGAGATATTTATTTGACATTAAGATTGGGAAAGATTACTCAGTCATTTCAATTCATAAAAAATATTTTGTTTAATTAAATATCATTTTGGTACGTGAATTTAGAATTTGTTGCTATAGATTCTTGATAACATGGGTGAAGCTTTGTGACTATTGTTAGGCGTAGATGAAGTAGATGTAGAGCATATTGAGTTTAGATGAGGAAAAGCATCAAATGAGGTGTACGGAAAGTACAATCCCTATAGCATCCAATGTGGAAAGCGGAAGAGAATTTCTGGATGTACTTTGAATACCTTGAGCTGGTTTTATCGACTTCCGACGACTTTGGTTGTCCGTTACGAATTCGACCATCGATCGACGACGAAGATAGCTTGTCGAATTAATGAAGGAAATTCGAGTTTGTCGACAGCGAAATGTGATTAGCTCAGATAGACGTTATTTTACGAATTCCTCATTTTCGCCTCTGATGGGTTACTCAAAGGTCAAAAACCTGTATACTCACAATCAGTGCACAAACCAATTTAGTTCAAAACTGAGAATAATTACTCTGAACCGATTATTACATTTATTTAACCCTTTTACGCAAACTGTAATTATCGTAACTAACTTCGAGAACATTTTTCATAATTTATAACGTAAAATTAAATGAATAACAGAAGAAAATGGTATGAAAGTTCAGTTTATGGGATTAATTAAAGTGATTGAAACCAAATATTAACTTTCATGATTTGATTAAATAACGTACGTTTTGAATCATTTATGAGTTCCAAACATTTATTTATTTGGAATAGTTAATTGATTGATGAATAAATGAAGAATGAAATTGAATGAAGTTCGCAATTTGACAATTTATAGAATGCAAAATCTATATTTAAATAAGCTTTTCCAGGGGAGAAAAATTATTGATTAGAAAGTTAGGTAAACTAATAAAGTTTTATTGCTGGTGAGAATGTTAAATTTGCAAAAATGGAAGAAGCCACATTTTTTATATGAATTTTCCTTTTTGCTAAAGGTTTAAACCATTTACATTTCACACTTAGAGTGGTTTTTTGAGACGAGGAATTTATTCAAAGGGAAAATGTAATGGCAAAAGGGTGGAAATCGCTTCAAAGAAAATTTAATTATTTTTGCTTTCACAAAGTATTCCTTTTGGGGATTATTCAAGACTGTAGAGAGACTGATGCGAATCCTGTAGAAAAGGTTTTTGGAAGGGGAAGGAGTAAAGTTGAATAGTAAATCGTTGACGCCGTGAAGCAGGAGATGCTGATTCATAGCAATGTCGACAATACTTTTGTCAGGATATCAAAGTGGAAAGGGTTACTTTGCAATCGGAAACAATCGTCCTACCCAGAACCCTTTCACAGGAACTCCATGCTGTTTCTAAAAAACCTGCATTTCCGCTTGAATTAGATTCTTCAGGGGATGTTTTTCATTGTGAACATGTCTCTCTATTTCTGATCATGTTTCTATATTTTTTCCGTTTAAATAACTATAGTAAAGTTAACCAAATTTATTAGTATAGGGATCTCCATGTTCTTATAAAAAATTTAATTGCTTAAGAAGATATTAGAAAGAAGACAATCTCTATTTAACAAAATTTGAAAATCATTTTTAAAAAAATAAAGGTCTTTTTTAATGTATCTCAGAAATAGTTGCATTTTTTCTTAAACATTGCTCCACTTTCAAATAAAATTATGTTTCCTTAAAAAATAACGTTTTATACGAAGTTTGAACATTTTATTTAGCAATGCTATTGATATAGTTTCCCTCAGCGTCTAGTTTATTTATCAATTTGATGCAAAAAAATATTCATAATTTAATTGAATTGTAAAATTGTCTGACTTAAATATCTTTGTAAGGCAGAGAACAAATCTGGAGCTTACAGCTAATGAAGGCTTAGTATGTAAAAGAAGAGACTGCATAATGTGTTTTATCATATGTAAATCCTCTTTATGGGGGATTTCAGTTCAAGCTACTATGCCGTAGATAGTGTCTAATTGTAAGCATTTCAACTATAAAATCTTGTAGAATTATTTCAGTGGAACATTAATATAATTGATTAAATAAAATTATAACTCGTTTCAATATTAATCTTATAAAAAATGTGTCTGAGATCTAAAATTTAGTATTGAAACAGTTGGATATTTCTTTTTTGTGAAGGACAAAAACTGGCGGCTGTCGAGTTTCCGTTGAATCTTCAGAAATCAGTGTGGATTCAGTGCAATGCTTTTCGGTTCAAGAATTCTAGTTCTCTCTCATCGAACCAGTATTGCAAATAAGTGAAGTGAAAATGCGAAACAATAGAGAGTTACTGGTCCATATTTCAATTTCACGAGTCGATGGTCATCCTTATAAACCTATAATATATAAAATATTTGAAAAGAGAAAAGAAAGTATCGTATACAATACTTTCCTTTATGCTTATGCCAATTTGTTGAAAATAGATACTGAGTCGTTCTGTATCAAATAAGATGGTGCTAAAATTAAAGTTTCTGATAGGTCAGCATTAGATTAGATCGCTGTAGATAGACTCATATTGCATAATCGAGTCTAAGACAGATTATACTCTCAGTACGTGTATGTAATAATAGGTATTCTGCTTTCTCGTTTCATGATTTCCCTCGATAGCTATAACCGGTTATCCGATAATCCTTATTACAATCCGGTTAGTCTCCGTCTTGATTTACATTCTCTAGTTCTGATCGCTGCACACTTTTAGAAGATTACATATGAATACAAAATCTTGCAGATATCATATATTTAAAAGAAAACAAGATCATATTCAGATTTCCTTAAGAACCAGTAATTGGAAAATTTCGAGATAAGAAAATTGTTCTACAATTCTAGAAAAATCTTCGTAATAAAATCAAGCTTCTTTTTCAATAATAATGAATAAATAATCATTGCAGAATTTAAAAATTCTTACTTATGAAATATTATGAAATAGTTGAGTTAACTGTTTTGTTAGTAAAATATGGACTTGCTAATTGTTTGGCTTGAGCAACCATTTTATAGGTTGATATGATACTATAAAACCCGGATAGCTATATAAAATTTTTTTTGGTATTAGGTACAAAGTTTGAAAATAGATTTGCAGTTCAGCTTTCAAGCCTTGATTTAAATAGTTCAGCAATTGTTAAGAATTAAATACGAGTGAGTGTACCATAATAGGAGTGTAAATGATTTTTTTTCTCTTTTTGGCTTCTATAGAAGGAAGCATGCTTCTGCGAGAGTCAGCTTCTCGCAGTATATCTTGGTTCTCATTTCTTCTCTCTTTCGTACCGAGATGCACGTGGGGTCGGGGAAAGAATGAAACACGAGTAGAAAAAGCTGGTCGGTTACTTTCACGAGGTTCTTCATTCAGCGTGAAATTGGGCCGAGCGCGCTTTCATTGAAACCATAGCGGGAAATTTCAAAAATACTCTACTCACCAATTTCTCTAGTCTTCTCAGTTCCACCAAATCGTCTCTGTTGTGAATACAATCGGGAACCTAACAAATTTTTTTATGTTAGCATTATTCATCGCTTGCTACCCGTTTGTTTCTGAACAATTTTGAATTTCCGGTACTTAAACTATTTTGGTTGATTGCGGCAATTAGTCAACCTATTTTCCTTCTTATATGTAGCTCATACTAGTGCTGAAATAAATTACTTTAAAGATTGTAATATTTTTGGTCATGCTATATAAAGAACAAATTTTCAAGAATAAGTTTTCAAATAAAAAGAAAACAGATTTTTTATAACATTAATGGTGTAATCAAAATTGTGATAAGAATTATTCTGATATTAGAGTGAATTATTTTGGGTTTTGTGCACTCTCATATTCTCGTGTTTCACATTATCCTTATTACACTTGGGAAAGTGAAATAAAATTTAACGTGTCTCTTAAAAACATCTTAAAACATAATCCGTTTCGAAATCCAGAGGAAATGTGAGCGAAAATTGCACGATAATAATTTGAGTGTATAATATATAAAGTAGATTGGTATTGACTTTAAAAACGTATTACCAAAGCCTTGTAATATTTACTCAAGGATATTTTCTACTTTTAGTACATTGTTCTGATTCCGATTTGAAGAGAAATATATAATTTATGATTAACTTCATTTGCATAATAAATATATTTTAAAAATGTTACATATAAAAATCAGTGTGTTAAATAACGCATCTCGAATTTTAACACGCAAATACAATCCTAAATTAATTGCAGCACTTAAACTATAGCCAGACAAGGGGATACGTAATTAAGCTTCTGGACAGATAAACACGCAATTACTCGGCGACGACGAGGAAACGGTGGAATAGTGAAAGAGTCGTTTGACTTTTATAATCGAGTTAGTTACAACGAACCTCTGTAGTTTCGGACGTTTGATTTCGTAACTCTTTACAATGTAGTTAACAGCTGCCTACGAATTTCGTTATATATCCTACATATATTCTGTTAGATACAATTATAATTAGAAAAAATGCAATTAAGGATATGTGATACATAATAATGTCACGAATTAACGACCGATTTTTTATTTATATTCAGCGGATTTACTATGAGAGAAATGCAAATATAATGCTGAAATTTGAGGTAAAAAGTTATAAAATACTACATCAATCTACCTTCTTTTCATTAATTCATTCTTTTTCTTCAAAATTGTATGCATATGGTTGGTTGTTAGAAAGATAAAAAAAGGCGAATGAAGAGAAGCCAATGTGGTTGTGCCTTCTAATTTTCTTTCTCTATTTTTGTGTTTTCATAGTTATAAGATTATTCGAATTCAGTACTGTAATACATTATTTTTGTAAATAAAACAAAAAGTCCAAATAAAAATTTCAATTTATTCGCGTAGTCGGTTTTCAAAGATATGCGCTTTTTCAAAAAGTTGTGAGATTTTTCTGCTTTTATGCGCCAAACGCTTTATTTCCTGCAATTGATACATTCTACTAACTGTGCAGTTTCCACATTGACAATAAGAATATGTAAGAATGCAGGCATAAGGGTGGCATAAAAGAACTCCGTCGTTAAACGGTTGTAGCAGCGAGAGGTCGACGTTCCATGCATAAATCTTGGGAAAAACACGCGTCGCAAAATTGCTGCGAGGCCACGCCACCGCCGCTCCGGAAAATATGTCAGCGTTTTCCACCAACACTAGCGTATTCGTATCATATGCACTTCCCTACACTCAGGATGAATAGGAGACGAGGTGGTAAGGTTTCGGTATAATACCTGCGCGTAGACGTTGCGACGATAATGTAACTACGCGCCTTTAATAATACCGTGGTTACCAATATATAGTCAACATACAGGAGCATATCAGCGTTGTTAAGCAACCACGTACTTTGCTGCAATTCCCATTCCGACCTGTGCAATATATGTGTACATGCGTTCATAACTTGCTGCTTTATAATAATAGTGGTTTATTTGCTAAAATGAATATTAATTATATATTTTGATTCAATATTTCACTCATATATGTTTTCGTATTTTAATAAATTCAATACAGTAAAAAAGAATACTTAAAATTGTTACAGCTTAAAATGGTTTGGATTAAAATCGGTAAAATGTTGTCTTAATTTAAGCAACATTGGTCTGAATTTAATGCCACTTTTATTCTTTATTAGTCTTTATACAAATCCACTAACTGTGTTTGACTCTAGCAGTGAAATTTTCCACTCAATGATTTGATAATGGCTCTGGAACATTTCATCCACTCTGGCATATTTGAAATTTATTCAGTTTAGATATGTATCTTATTAGCCCTGATTGCAACTTGCCTATATTTATGTTAGCACCAAGTTGGATGACTTTCCACGGTCTTCTTGCTGCCATAGAAGAGTTCATGAAACCTCATTGCCTCTAGCAAGAAAGTCGTTGTGATTACTTAGTTCCTAGAGTCAAGACCCTTGGTCGCTGCAGACTCGTTGATCAATTCTTCTCGAGAAAGTATATAAATTGATGCTTCTCTGCGGAATTACCTTTTCTCAGATGCTACACTTTATAGCTCATATTTTACTTAAATATATCTATTACGGTCCAAGCCCGGTGAGCGGTCAATCCTAGGATCGACCGGTCGCTCCGCAGTTCGACCAGCACTCCTTGGTCCAAGCCCGAAATACCTATGTACTACGGGCTTCGGCCAAAATACATTGGTCCATATGCGGAGCGTCCAAACCACATTGATCGAAGTCCGAAATGACATTCTTATTCTGATTTCTCTTCGTACTAATTTTAATTCAACGAAATTCAATGTATAAAAATTATTGAATGTACTCAGTGGATCATACTGAATGTCTGATAAGCCATTTGCTCATTTAAACGATAATACATTTATAAAATCAAGAAAGTGAGGAAATGAGAATTCCCTCTCATATTTTAAATGAAAAAAACACTTTATTATTCAGAATTTTTTAATAAAGTTTATGGAATATAAATAATTGATTAAATATCTTACCTGATTGTAAAAAAACAAATTGTAAAAAAAAGATTCTACTACGGCGTTTTCAGTCTTAGAAAAAACTGTTTTAAGTAAAACTCTTAATATTCTGTCAGAGGACGATGATTAATATAAATTAAGTCAAAAAAATTATAGATATTGTTATATGCAATTTCATAAATAAATATTGAATTTTATTATTTTTCGCTAAATAACATTTTTTCATCAAACCGGTTTCAGATTTGCTTAAAAGTTATTTTTATTAATGGGAAGTTATAAATTGATATTATAAATTAATAAACAATATTTATTATTGTATTTGGTGATTCAGAAAATTCTAAAATAAGAAATTATCACTTATTACAACAAGGATCAGAATTGTGGCATATCGAATTGCATTGTACATTTTTTCGCAGACAATTACACATTTTATTGGTGCACCTTTTAGTGCAGTTGCACTTCATAAACCCTTGTGCACCAAAACGAGACTCTCGGTTATTTACGCTACGTAATGAATACGTTTCATTAGGTACCTCATTGATGTCGATGAATTTTTCTTTGCACGCCTCTATCTGATTTCGAGAAAATAACGAGTTAATTGTACCATGCAGAGTTCCTATTTTGTATAATCCTACATCAGTTATTTCCGTAACGATACGAATTAAGTTCTGTGCATCACCCTTGCTTCTGTCCACACTAGGAATAGGAATTATGACAGATGTTCCTACAGCAATTGTAGGAAATATTTCGTCAGAAAGATTTTTCATTTTCTCTTTTTGCAACGATAATCCTTTCACCGCATTATTTTTATTGCTAATCATACTTCTTTTATTTGAACAAAGAACGCATAGAACCAAACTTCCATAACTTTCTGATTCGCTATTTGTACTTTGCTTAGCGCAAATAACGTGCACATAATTTTCACAATCTTTATATTTATGAGCACAGCTACTTTCTCTACTTTCTCAGTGAAATTTCACTGATTCAAACTGATAAGAGAGTTGTTTTCGCATCTCCTGTCCACTTTTAAACAAATTTTTTCTATGAACTCTAGGTTCTGAACAGAAATCTCAAAATTTAATTTTCATCAATCGCAAATCGCAAAACATAATGATATCAGATACTTACCAAACATTGCCTCAAAGGCTGTTTGATTAATGCCACTGTGGTACGCGTTATTCTTCCTCAGATGCACAAAACTTAAACCTTCACTCCAGTGGGTCGTGTTATTATCTTCCATCCAAGCTCTAAGCATGTTTTGAACGTCCTGATTTGCCTTCTCAACACTTCCCTGACTTTGTGAATGTCTTGGCTTTCCGTGCACTATTTTTAATTCTGGCCATACTTCTTTTAGAGCTTCAACTACTTTATTAGCAAATTCACGTCCATTGTCAGACTGAAGAACAAAAGGAGTCCCAAGTATCCAAAATATATCTAGTAGCGTACGTGCGATTTCTTCAGCTGTTTTTATTTTAAGGGCCCTTAGAATGAGAAATTTGATTAAATGGTCCTGATTATTAAGAATGTATTTGTATTCCACATCTTTGCAAGTTTGCATGCCAATTAAAACCACTTGTCCTCAGGCATTGATTTCTTTGAATAATAGGGGCTTGACAGCTACCCCTTTCTTTGGAAGTTTTAGCTTCTTCTGACATGTTACACATAACTGAGTGTATTTTGAAATGGCATCTCTAATTATATTAGCATACTTGGCAGAAACAGCTTTTTCTACTCTAGGACACCCTCCATAACCGCATTCCATGTGTGCAGAATGAGTTATGTCATATACCTCATCCATGGTCACGTAGTAGTTAATGTCCTCTTTGCTGCCTTCTTTTATGGGAACAATAAGTTTTTTCACTTCACCGATAGATAGTACACTATAGCTCTTAATGCGCATGTAATCCAATGAAGACTTCTCCTTTTTAGCTTTAGCTTCTTCCACTTGTTCAATAATCTCATCGTATTTCTGAGTAGACATGATGAGATTTGCATTTTGCGATAATGTGAAAGATTTAAGCTTCTCATTGAACTTATTCTTCATATCTACAATTGATGACGTGTCACTCGTTGCGTTATCGTCCATAATTAATAAATGAATTAGAAATTTATACAATATTATGATCTTTCAAACAGAAAACATTCACAAAACCAAATATAGAGTCAGTTCAAAGTTAATTCGCGAATATATGTAAAATCGAATTCCAATCGATGTGCACACTACCGAAATTATACTCGAACTGAAAGCTAAGCTTGCAATATGAGCCTGACAACAGTAGGCTTAATGATTCATATTTATATTTTCCTGACGTCACTTTGTCCCGTCAGGGCGTGTATGCCCATTTTCCGCCAATCTGCAGCAATGAGACCACCCATGGTCTAACAAATAATGAAATCATCAAACCTAATATTTTCTTAGAAGTAATTGAAATTAGGAATTTCAATATTTTAATTACTTATAAATATAAATGATACTTACAATATAATAATAAAATACATTAATTAAAATCGTTTATTAATTTGTAATATTAATTCATAACTTGAAAAATATTTTTTCTCGTCAAAATGATCGATATTGACATTTATGTAAACAATTTGTCGTTGATAATAAAAATCGCTTATTGCTGATCAACTTTCATCAATACAAATATCTTTTCAACAAATCTGAAATCGGTTTCATGAAAAAAATTAGCTTTGCGAAAAGTGTTACTACATGTACACTGAAACCTCTGTTGAAGTCATCTCGAGAAGAGACTTCTGGGAATTTGTTTCTGGGTGAGGGGTCCAAGGGGATGAGGAAAGCTAAGCTCGGAGCTCAGCGGTGTCGCGCAAGGAGCGTAGCAACAAAGTGCGCAATAGTTACGCAGTAGTCTACGCGTTGAAATGGCATCTCTAATTATATTAGCATACTTAGCAGAAACAGCTTTTCCTACTCTAGTCTGCTCGCTTCACTTCGTTTTCAGTATTTTGGTTATGCGTTATGTGTAATTCATAAGTAATAACTAAATCAAACTTAACAGTAAAGTAAACGTTAAATTAAACTTATATTAAAAAAATATTTTTCACTCGTGAC
>JBAGKK010384671.1:0-18501 GCA_037177015.1 Euceroptres primus
TAAAATCATTTTAGAATATTTTCGTAAACTCCACCACATTCCAAAATATTCCAGAAAATTCTAGAACATTCTAGAATGTTCTGAAATTTTCTATAATATTCGGGAATAATTTTCTACAATAATTTAGAATTATGCAATTTAACTTTTACCCTAATTATTAAAAAGATTTTAAAAAAATAATCTACTAATTATTAGTGTCTTTTTTCAATGATTACATTTTTAGTCTTGATTTTCTGGGCTTCTGTAGTCTCGAAAATACTGATTAAAATTATTAATTAAAATAGGAAAAGAAGTCATTTTTCTCGAGAATAGAAATATTTATATTATGTGAAAGAGTTAGAAATAGATTTAAAGAAAATTCATCTAAACTAATATAAAAAAATTAAATTTAAAATAAATAAAATGCTTTATTTATTATTACTTTTAAAAATTATTTATTACTTTATTGATTATTTAATTTTTAAATAAAAATAATTTTTATTATTTATTATTTTATTTTTATTTAAAAATAATTTTTTTATTTATTATTATTTATATATAATTTAAAAAAAAATATACTTCTAAAAATTATTTATTCATTTTTAATTATTTCCGTCTGATTATGACGCACAGCGTGAGCATTTTACGCAGATGCTCCGGGTGGCGCGTGCCCCGACACTAAAACAGGGGGTGGTAGAAGCGTCCATAGTATTTCAACTGAAACTCGAGGGGGATCCAAGTCGCACCTGGCTTCAAGGGCCATTGATGTGATTTTCCAATCCCCAGTGGCGGAATTCCCCAATTTTAATCCTCAACTTAACCATAAACCCCGAAAATAAGAAGCTGGGATTTTCCCTTTTCACAAAATCTGAAATGAAATAAATAATTTTAAGTTTACAAAATTCAATGCAAAAGAAAACACAATAATATATAATTTCACAAAATTTAATGCAAAAGAAAACACAATAATACATAATCTAATATTTTATTTGTGAAAGCACCTTCAATGAATCTTCTTCACGCTAAAATAAAAAAAATTAGCATGGACATGAACCTTAATGTCGGTAAATGTCGATAAGAGGAATCTGCAGTTAGGATAGTACATACTTAAACAAAGCTTTTCATATTTTCTTTTAGTATTGGAATAAGACTGAAATCCGAAGCAAGAAGAACCTTAAGTTCGAGAAGTCACTTATTTTCCATTGAAAAAAGGAGAAAAAGGGGTGACTTTAAAAATCGCAAAAAAAAGGGGGTTTTAATTCTCGCAATGTGATTTAAACTTTAAATGGACCAGTTCACGTGACTCTGGATAATTTCCCCTCCCTCTACGCCATTGAAATTGGGACCCTTCTTTTGAAAGGAAAAAATACTGCACCCCGAGGGGAGGAGCGCGTCCCCTGTTACGGTTTGTCGGTTACAAGGCACATGCCAAACTGCTCCCCATGTGAGTGCACTCTCTTACCCCCAGGAACGGCTATATTTACACCAGGATCCCAGTTAAAACTTCTATAATCCCTGTAAAACAGATTACAATTTTTTTTTCATTTTTTCGCACTTTCTAACAATCTACCATTTTAACCATAAATATAATGTAAAATTTCGCTGAATTTTAAAATCAAATTAAATTATATTTCAATTTTGGTGATTTAGTATTGTAGAGAAAGTCGAGACGAATCCAAAGAGTCCTCACAAGCTAGATTTTCGAAGAGCCAATCCTGAGAAAAACTCACTTAATTGTGATTGGCTTTCGGAGCCGCCAATTTTCAATTACAAATATCTTGGAATTGGATAATCAGAATTGGACTTTGTTATAGGTCGTTGGATTCGTCTCGGTAAGGGCTAGAATCTTGAATAATGAAATCCATGATATTGTTTGAAAATAAAAAAAACATTGTTTAAAATCACCAAAAACTTTAGAATCGTTCTGAACTTCAATAAAATCCAGGGGCCTACACTATAATCAAAACCCCCTCGCATATTCTCCTCGCTACGGTCTTGGGTCCTATATCAGTCGGGGCATCGAGTGTAGTCATTTTCATACAGCAGCCGAGTTGGCTTAATGTTGTGGGGAGGAGCGCACGAAGTCGGAAGCGATTCTTCTATCGAGGCAGTCGCTCGTAGAGTGCTGATACGTTTAGTCACCTCGGATTCCAAGCATTGCGCGACAGAGTAATCGAATCGGTATTTAAAATCGTCTTCGTGTTTTAATTACAGTAAACTTTTTCCTGAAAATAGTGTTTAAAAAATTGCGTTTTGTGAAAAAAAAAATTGGTGAAAAAAATAAACTATTGAAAAAAATAAACTAGTGAAAAAATAAACTAGTGAAAAAATAAACTAGTGAAAAAATAAACTAGTGAAAAAATAAACTAGTGCAAAAAATGAACTAGTGACAAAGATAAACAAAT
The DNA here is from genome assembly GCA_037177015.1 of Euceroptres primus. NCBI lineage: Eukaryota > Metazoa > Arthropoda > Insecta > Hymenoptera > Figitidae > Euceroptres > Euceroptres primus. The sequence continues at coordinate 2,385 of JBAGKK010384671.1, forward strand.
ATGAGTTTAAACAATTTTATATAAATCTTTTTATTACATTTTTTTGAGTTATAGAAAAAATAAAAAATAAATTGTAACAAAATATTGTGGATAAGTGCTATGGATCCTTCCTGTTCGTGTGGGCCTCACCTGGGGGTTAGGAAGAGCGCCATAAGGTGTCCAGGGCACGCGACTGGTGGGAGGGTCTCCATGGTCTAATGATTCTTGAAACCACCCTGGCATTACAAACTATCCTTGTTGGTTTCCGCACCGATACCGATACGTTCAAAAACCCTGAAAAACTTCCCTTAATCGAAAAATTGGACACCTGAAGTGCAAAGGACATCTTCAAAATCGTGGATTCTATAACAATAAAAGTGTTAAAGAGTGTTTAGTGAGTGTTAATTAGTGAAAAATTTGAAGAAAAATAAAAAATTAGGAGTTAAAGAAAGTAACACCGTTAAAGAAGGAAAGATCATTAGAGAAGAGTACTACACAATTAAAAAAAGGGTACTACAACATTAAAGGCGGGTACTACAAAAAGGGTTACTACAATATAAAAAAGGGTACTACAACATAAAGGAAGAGTACTACAATCTAAAAAAGGTACTACAACACAAAAGAAGGGTACTACAATATAAAAGAAGGGTACTACAAGATAAAAGAAGGGTACTACAACATAAAAGAAGGGTACTACAACATAAAAGAAGGATTATACGACATTAAAGAAGAGTGTAGCACTAAAGAAGGGTACTGCCACAATAAAAAAGGGTACTACAATATTTCAAAAGGGTACTACAACATTTGAGAAGGGTTCCACAACATAAAATAAGGGTATTACAACATAAAATAAGGGTATTACAACATTAAAGAAGGATGCAGCACTACAGAGAGGTACTACAACAATAAAAAGGGGTACTACAACATTTGTGAAGGATGCTACAACATTTCTAAATGGTACTAGAATATTTGAGAAGGGTACTACAACATTTGAGAAGGGAACTACAGCATAAAATAAGGGTACTACAACATGAACGAAGGGTGCATCATTAAAGAAGGGTACTACAACATTTGAGAAGGGTACTGCAACATTTCAGAAGGGTACTACAACATTTCAAAAGGGTACTACAACATTTGAGAAGGGTACTGCAATATTTGAGACGGGAACTACAACATTAAAGAAGTGTACTACAACATTTGAGAGGTGTACTACAGCATTTGAGAAGTGTACTACAACATTAAAGAAGGGTGTAGCACTAAAGAAGGGTACTACAACAATAAGCAATGGTACTAAAACATTAAATAAGGGTACTAAAACATTAAATAAGGGTACTGCACCATTAAATAAGGGTACTACACATCTATCACAAGTGTTATTAACTCTACAAAAATGAGTGGGTTCAAAAGAGGACAGAGTAGGGTTTTCTGGAACCAGATGGCCACACAAGATTTGGGAAATTCGCCCTTTGCGTATCCGCAAAGCCCTCTTAGGAGTCCCAAAACTCTAAGCATTCCAAAAACTCCCAAGACTCCAAAAACTATATCCGTTCATTTGGAGTCACCTTGTGCTGAAACTTCTGGGAGTTTCAACGATGACACAACAGATGCTAGTAATGTGACTGTTATCAGAGTGGAACGCTGTATTTCTAATGGAAGTGAACCTAGTCGAATATTCGAGAGGTGAGAAAAATAATTTAAAATAAAAATAAAGTATTTAAAAGGCGGTTTTTGAAACCGGAAGATGATTATTTTTAAACTAAATTTGAAAGAAACTTTAAAATATAAAATAAAAGATATATAAAATATGTTCCGTAAAATGGGGCTAAGCGGGACATACAAGGCAAAGTGGAACACCTGCTTTTGATTGTCCCGCTTTACCCCAATGTGTCCCGTTTCGCCCCGTTTTACAGTATTTTTAATTTATATTTTATTACATTCGCCCCCCCCCTCTTTTTTTTTCTTCAGAAATAATTCGGAGGAGGCTGCAAAATCAGAAGAAAAAGCGGGATATGAGGAAAGGTCCTATAGTCCTGCAAGTCAAGGTCACAGAAGTCAGGATTCGGGTTTTTCCGACTCGGACAGTTCAGGCGTGGACGAGGGAATTCCCGCGGGAAGGAGAAGAAGGATTAGAAACAGAGAGGGTCGCCACGGACGCCCCAGGAACCACAGACGCCCCAGGAACCACAGACTCAGTTCCCTGTGGAGGGAGAACGAAGTCCCACCAAATCCAGCACATCACTCCACTCCGAAGAGATTGCTGCCCAGGTTCAATGATCAGGAGCCGAGATCCAGGATAGATTCCCCTTGGGAGCTACCTAAACTTGAAAGGTAGATATTTTTTGCTCTGATTTGATGGTTTATGAAATTTTTTGGTAATATATTGTAAGGGAGGTCGAGGCGAATCTAACGAGTCGTGACATGGTAGGTTTTCGATCAATCAACCCTGAGATATAGGCGGTTTATTCTGATTGACTGTTGGGGGCCGAAAGAAAAAAAAAAGTTTAATTTGTTATATCTTGGAATTGGATTCTCAGAATTGGACTTTGTTATAGGTCGTTGGATTCGTCTTGATAAGGGCTGTGATTCTAAGCGATAAAATTTAAGATGGAATGTGAAAAAGTGGAATTTCATTCCATAAGTGGAATGTTAAAAAAAATATATTTTACAAAGAAATGTAGGGTTGATAAAAACAAGAACGGATATAGTATTTTTGGCCTCTTTGTCTCGAGAGATCTTTCTTATTCATCTTAGATCATCGGTAGTGTATGATTCAGACATGTGAAAATTATTTGTCTTTTTTTACTTGTGATAAGACCGCGCCTTCTAAGGTTAATAAACTTTATGAGCCTTTGTAAACTGAAACTAATTTTTTTTTGGTAATTAAATCCAGAGACAGTATTATAGAGTCAAAAATGTAGAAAGAATCGTGACGATGCCAACGAGTCGTGACAAGAGCACTTTTTGATCAACCAATGATAAGATCTGCTCGCTCGAAGCTGATTGGCTATTGACGCTTCCGAGAGTTTAAATACAAATATCTCCGAATTGAGTCGTCCGAATATGACTTTCTCATAGGTCGTTGGATTCGTCTTAAAATTCTCTACAAAACTGAATAGAAGGATACGAGTTTCCAATTAAAATAAAAATTCAACTTGATTTTTGTGACTGAATCATGTATAATCTCAAATTTCGGTATTAGAAAACGATGTTTTTATGGTGCTTTGAAGAAGTGAGAAATTGGGAACACGGTAAATGAAATACTCGTTTGTGATAATACTATGAGGTTATCGCCAGCGATTATCTGACCATGAGGAATACAATAGTCTTGGGATAAATGAGTGTGATAAATTCACTTGTAAACGAGCTGAGCCAAGCTTCAGGAATGCGTCACGTAAGACACTTCCGTCGTTGATTATTTCAGTTTTGTTAAAACATTGGCGTAAAAAATTTAAAAAAATGAAATTGACATTAATGACAAAAATAAAAATTAATAAAAAATCTTTAAAAAGAATTGTTTATAAAATTTAAAAATATTTCCTTTTTGTTTTTGATATTTTTTTATATTACAAAATAATTTTTTTAAATATAAAGATTCTTGAAGCTTAAACAAAATTATTAATTAAATTTCAGAATATTATAGAATTTAGAATTTCGTAAAATGATTTCAAATTTTCAAGTACTCCAAAATATATGCGAAATTTTATAAAATCTTTAAGAATGTTAATAACTAGGAGATGGAAAATCATGTAATAAAATAAAATTTAATACAAAATAATTAAATTAAATTTTTTAGAAATAATTTATTATGAAAAAAATTTTTTTTGTATATTTTTTTTTAATTTTTTGAAGAAGAATTTGACGCCAGTGCAGTTGTGCATTCTCGACACTTTAACGAGCATCTAGTCCTCGTAGGAGTCCATTGTTATGTATTCTTGAATATTGACACGCTGATCACATGTTTGCATACAAATGCTTTTGAAGCCTCATCCATAAGACGTTTATGGTACTACCGAATTCATGAACTTTTAAAAGGACCACATTATTATTCATTGTCACTTTAGTTTCTGGTTTAGAAGACCTTATTTGGGCCAGAAAACTAACGGTTATCAATTGTTAGATAAGTAGGCTTTTGTCGACTCTTTTATTTTCTATTTTTATTTGCTAAAGCTTAAAAGAATATTGAATTTCAATATAAGACAATGGTCTATTGAAAAAAAAAAATAGTTGTGGAGATACTGTTTTACAGGGGTTGAACATTATTATTATTTAATTTAATATTTAATTATTATTTAATATTATTATTAATATTATTATTATTATTTTATTTAATATTTAATTATTATTTAACATTATTATTAATATTATTATTAAATATTATTATCAAATATTGTTATTAAATATTAATATGAAATATTAGTGTGAAATATTAATATTTAATTTTAATATTAATACTGAAAATTAATAATAATAATTATTATTACTATTATTACTGGAAATTGTAATTATTAATAATAATAATGTTGAAAATTATCGTCTGCCCGTCATATAAGACCCAAAATTGGCATAGGATCCAAAATTCACGTAGGACCCAAAATTGGCATAGGACCCAAAGTTCGCGTAGGACCCAAAATTGACATAAAATCCAAAATTGATATAGGACCCAAAATTCGCGTAGGACCCAAAATTGACGTAGGACCCAAAATTGACGTAGGATCCAAAATTGGCGTAGGACTCAAAATTGACAGAGGACCCAAAAATGACTCAGGACCCAAAATTTTCATAGGACTCAAAATTCATGCACGGCCAAAAATTGGCATAGGGCCCAGAATTGGCAAAGGAAGCAAAATTCGCATTGGACCCAAAATAAAAATTGTAATAGGGCCCAAAATCCACATAAAACCCAAATTTGGTATAGGGCCCAAAATTGGCATAGGACCCAAAATTGGCACAGGGCCTCAAATTGACTCAGGGCCCAAAATTGTCATAGGACTCAATTCATGCATGGCCAAAAATTGTCATAGAGCCCAGAATTAACATAGGAACCAAAATTCGCGTTATACCCGAAATAAAAATTGTCATAGGGCCCAAAAACAGTCACAAAACCCAAAAATGGCATAGGACCCAAAATTGGTATAGGGCCCAAAATTGTCTCAGGGCCCAAAATTGTCACATCACTCAAAATTTACGCATGGCCCAAAATTGGCATAGGGCCCAGAATTGGCATAGGAACCAAAATTCGCGTTTGACCCAAAATAAAAAATTGTCATAGGGCGTGAAATTGATATAAAACCCAAAATTGATATAAAACCCAAAATTGGCATAGGGACCAAAATTCGCGTAGGACCCAAAATTGGCATAGGGCCAAAAATTGGAATAGGGCCCAAATTGGCGCAGGTTCCAAAATCTGCGTGGGGCACGAAATTGGCATAAGACCCAAAATTGATACAGGGCCCAAAATTAACATAGGACGCAAAATTCGCATAGGACCTAAAATTGAGACAGCGCCCAAAATTGGCATAGGGCCCAGATTCGCATAGGGCCCAAAATTGACATAGGATCCAAAATTGACAGGGACAAAAACTGACGGCCAAAAACTGATATATGGTCCAAAATTTGCATAGGACCCAAAACTGACAGGATCTAATATGGGTATAGGACCCTAAATTGGCATAGGACCCAATATAGACATAGGGTCCAAAATTGATTTTGGACCCAATATGGACATAGGCTTTAAAACTGACGTAAGGCCCAATATGGACATAGCTTCCAAAACTGGCAAAGGACCCAATATGTACATAGCACCGAAAACTGTGATTAGGTGTGTATATATAAAAATATCAATAGGAGTATCATGTAATATCATCGAATATCATGTAAAATATTTAATAATATATTTAACTAAAAAAATTTTTAATGGATATAAGGCCCAATATCAATATATCACCTAAAGCTACGACACCCTTTCTTTTAGGCGCTTGTCGCCTACTATGACTAATTTTTATTAACAAACTTTAAAAACTTAAACTATAAAATTATTAGAAACTTTTAGGTACCTCGGAAAAAATTTAAATAAACTTTGAAGAAAATGGAAATATTTCATTCATTTTCTGGTTAATATTCTTTTTTTATTTTTCGAAAAAATATTTAGCCTTCATTTTTTAATTTAAAATTTAAAATTATAATGCAGTTGTGCAAATAAAGCATTCATATTTATCGTTGTGAATCATTTTTTTGTAATTGAAATGCCACTAACGCTTTTGCATTTAAACCTGAATGAATAAACGTGGAGTACTTATCACTTGTGAGTCAGAGTAAACGAGCATATTCAGTGTGATTCATAAATCCACTAATAAGAAATCGTAAAAAACATAACGTAAAAACTAGTTTCGCTTTTTAATAAATCCTTGGAGTTTTTCCTGGAATATAGTGCAGTTACTTTCAAATAATTTTCCTGGAAATATTGAGGCGGATTGAGACAGGGATTTTATTTATATTTTTACTCCGAAGTAAAATTTATTTTTTTTACTCCTGATTACTTACTGATTTTTTTGGAAATTTATTTTTTCTTCTGTTCTAGAATGTTCTTATTATATTTCATGAAAAAGTTCTGCAAATTTCCAAAGTGCTTTTGAACTCGCAAGAAAATATTTTAAAAATAAATTTTACTTCAGAAAAAATTTGGGATGTTATGATCTTTATAACATTTTGGAATATTCCAGAACCTTCCAGGTGTTTACAAAATGCTTGGAATTTGTCTCAACTAGAGTGCAAAAAAATATTCTAAAAATATAGCATTCTTTCAGAATTCAGAAATATTCCTGAATATTCTAAAAATTTCCAGAACCTTCCCGATCGTCTTAAAAAAATTTAGAACATTCTAGAGTCTTCTAGAATTAAAAAAATGTTGCAAACCTGTTCAAATTTGTGATGTTTAATAAGCTTCTGTAAATTTTATAAATCTTGCTCGAACGTTTTGGAACCTTCCATAATTTAAAATTTGTTTCAACTTAAACAAATATATATTCCAGTAATTAGAATTCCAAAATAATTTTTATATCCTTTCGAAAATATTTTGAAATATTCTAAATATTTCTAGAACATTCTCCATCGTTTTTCAACATTTCGGAACGTTCCAGAATCTTCGATTTCTTTTTCAGTTTAAAAATCCGTTTAAGTTTATGGGAAGACTATTTCTGAAAAATAAAATGTCTATATAAAAAATGTGAGAAATGTAAAAGTGCAAAATAAAAAGTAGAATAAATTTTTAAGGATTCCGATCGTGTCTTGGGGACAGACTCCAAGTACGTGATTCAATGCTCGGCGCATCGAGAGAAGAATAAGTTAAACTTTGAAGAAAGGCCAACAAATGTAGAAGGAATTCTCGAACTCGATGCAGGTGTGGATGCGGACGAATGAGAAATCAGATTAGTCACACGATTATCTGAGATTAATCCTAGAACCGGAGGTGCTCTATTAGTCAGAGAACACGTGCTCCAAGCGCTCTTTTGTTGGCCAATCACAGGCCTCCGGAAAAAAATTAAAACAAAATCGGTAGTGCGATAGTTTCCCGTTCGCCAGTAGTAAAAGAGCTTCCAAGTAGTAAAACCGATTTACCATCAGCCATGGCCCGTTTAAGGTGCCTGAATAAATCATAAATCTTTTTTTTAATAAAAAAAAACAAATTTAAAAAAATTAAGTCTAAAACATTAAATTAAAAAAAATAAATTAAAGAAAAACTGTAATTAAAAATATGTCCCGAAAGTTAAAACCGCAGTGTTAAAATTTCGAAAAAATGAAAGTTGTGCTAGACTTGTGCAGATTTGTGCCAGAAAAGATTTTTTCAAAAATAAAAAATTACGGCCTTGAAATTTTCCTGGAAATTCATGGTAAATTATTAGAATATTATCAAGAAATTCCAGGAAAATGATCAGGAAATTGACGAAAATATATTTCTTGAAAATTCCCGAGAAATTAAATTCACGAAAATATTATCAGAAAATTCCTAGAAAATTAGCGGGAAATTCTTGAAAAATTCCCGACCAATATTCCCGGGAAATGATGGGAATATTCCCAGGAAATTGGGACAACATATTTTTCCTTTTCCAAAATTTCGCATCTTCAACTGTTTTCAAAAAAAAAAAAAATCCAAAATTAAAACCTCAAAAATTAAAAATTAGTAAATTTGAAAATTTCGAAAAAGTATTCGTTTCGACGACCACAACTTTTGCTTTGTCGAAATTTTCGAATTTTTAAATTTTTCATTTTTCAGGTTTTCAAATTTGGATTTTTTTCGAAAATGGTTGGAGATAAGAAATTTTGGCAAAGTAAAAAAGTATTCACTTCGACTAGCAAAACTTAGCACAGCCTTTGCTCTGTTGAAATTTTCAAGTTTTTCATTTTTGAGGTTTTCAGATTAAAATTTTTTTTTTCGAAAACGGTTGGAGATACTAAATTTTGGGAAAGGAAAAGGATGTTTATTTCGCCTAGCACAACTTTTGCTTCGTCCAAATTTTCGAATTTTTCATTTTTGAGATTTTCAAATTTGGATTTTTTTTCGAAATCGGTTGGAGATACGAAATTTTGGGAAAGGAAAAGGATGTTTGTTTCGACGAGCACAACTTTTTCTTCGTCGTAATTTGAATATTTTGGAATTATTCTTTTACATTTTGAGTTTTACATTTTGAGTTGTTTTTCAAAAATCGTTACGTTTTTTGAATTTTGGTTTGCAGCACAAATTTACATATAATTGAAGCTACCTAGCACAATACTTCAAATTGAAATAAAAAATTGCTGCGGTTCTGGGAGAAGAAAACATTTTTCAACATTTTGTTTATAACTTTTGATTTTTGAAAAAATCGTTTTAGGCACAAATCTGCACAAGTCTAGCAAAATTTAGCACAACTTTCATTTTTTTCGAAATTTTAACGTTGCCGTTTTAACTTCCGGGACTTATTCGAAATTCTATTTTATTTGACAATATATTATTCAATGAATATTAGGCATTAAAAATTAAAGGAAGATGAAACTACAATTTTGAGTTGAAGATTATTTTTATAACTTTAATTTGAATATTTTTATTTTAATATTTTAATTTTTATATTTCTAATTTTAATCTTAATATTTTAATTTTACTATTTTTATTTTAATATCTTTATTATTTTTATTTTAATATTTTTATTTTTATTTTAATATTTTTATTTTATTATCTTTATTCTTATTTTTATTTTAATATTTTTATTTTTATATTTTTAATTTTAATCTTAATATTTTAATTTTACTATTTTTATTTTAATATAATTATTTTTTTATTTTAATATCTTATTCTTATTTTTATTTTAATATTTTTATTTTAATTTTAATATATTTATTCTTATTTTTATTTTAATATTTTTATTCTTATTTTTTTATTTTTATTTTTAATATTGTCATTTTTATTTTATAGAGAGGAAGATGAGGAGAGCTCAAAATTTCCATCGATGGATTCCTCGTCTTTGGGAGATTATCTCTACGCGACAGAGCCTCCAGAGGATTCGATACCCTCGACTTCAAGTTCCTGGTCCAGATCTTTAATTGAGACGAGTAATTCGAAATCGAGTGAGGCATCGAATTTTAATCAATTTGCACCAGTGAAAGCCTGGCTGGATAATTTGGTTTTGGAAGTGGAAGAAGAATGTGTGGCGACCCTTCAGAGCAAAGCTCTGCCGAGGAGAAAACTCCAGGATTCAGATTCTGAGGAGATACAAACGAGGGATTTGAAAATGATGACTGCTTCGTCGACAACGGCTGCCACGAAATTGTTGATGACGGCTGAACGATTCGATCAACATTATCAAAGTGTCTTTGAGTGAGTTTGGATAAAAAATTAATTATTAAAATTAACATTGAAATAAAAAAATAGTCCATGTAAAAAAATTCCTGGGAAAGTCAAGGAAATTTTTACGGGAATTTTCTGGGATGAGAAATTTCTAAGGAAAACACGTGAAGATTTTTCCGGAAATTTCTACAAAATGATTGATTTCGAGGAAATTGAATTGACGAAAATATTATCGGGAAATTCTTAGAAAATTATTGGGAAATTCTTAGAAAATTATCGGGTAATTCTTAGAAAATTATCGGGAAATTCTTAAAAAATTCCTGATCAATATTCCTGGCCAATTAAATTCTTGAATAAATTAGCGCGAAATTCCTGGAAAATTACCGATAAATTGCTAGAAAATTCCCTACCAGTATTCCTGGGAAATTATTGGAATATTCCAAGGAAATTACCGGCAATACATTGTTGGGAATTTGCCGGGAAACTCCTGATTAATTATTAGAGTATTATGGAGAAATTCCTAGAAAATTATTGGGAAATACTCGAAAAATTCCCGACCAATATTCCTGGAAAATTAAAATCCTGAATAAATTACCGGAAAATTCCATAAAAAATTACCGATCAATTACTGAAAAATTCCCTACCAATATCCTCGGAAAATTATATTCTCGAAAAATTGTGGGAATATTCCCGCAAAATTATGGGAATATTCCCGAAAAATTATGGAAATATTCCCGAAAAATTATGGGAATATTCCAGAAAAATACCGTGAAATGCATTCTTTGGAATTTTTCGGGAAATTTCCGATAAATAATCAGGAAATTGACGAAAATATATATTTCTCAAAACTTCCCGGGAAATTAAATTCACGCCTATATTCCCGGGAAATTATATTTTTGGAAAATTATGGGAACGTTCCCGGAAAATGATCGGAAATACATTCCTGAGAATTTTCCGGGAAATTAAATTCCCGTAAAATTTACCGGGAAATTTTTAAAAAATTATCAAAATCTTGTCGAGAAAATCCCTCAAAGTTTCCTGAAATGCATGACCGGGAATTTACCGCGAATGATTGGAAATGCATTTCCGGTAATTTCCCAATAATTTTCCGGGAATTTCTCGGCAATTTATTTGATCTAATTAGAAAATTAGAAATGAATAATTTTTTTTATGTAAGAGAATTTATATTTCTCCTTCCAATTTATTTATAATTTTTTAAAATTTTGTTGTTAATTTAATTTTGTTTTAAATTAAATTATTAAAATGTTAGATTTTCAAATATTTGTGCTATTACAATTTAAAAATGTAATGAAAGGATTTCGTCGTAATAATTTTTGTGATATTTCGATTGGATAAAGTAATAAATGTCCTCTGTCTAAGAAAATTGTAATAATCTGAAATATCTTTTTCCTTAGAAAAATATCCCATTTGTCGAGTGGGAAAACAGAAATGGAACTTTTGCAATCGATAGAGGAAGACGCTTTTTCCGTTCTTTCCGATCTTGGAGCTCCTCCGCCACGAAGAATTCATCAAGGAAGTCTTAGAAGGGTCATCGCTCAGTTGGAGAATCTGAAAATCGTCGTGGATAACGCTTTGAATACGAGATTAGATTTTTACGTTGAGGTGAGTTTTTTTTAAATTGCATCTTTTCGAAAATGAATTTTTCTTCTTTTTTAGGGTTTCGTAGCCTCGGGCAGAAACCCTTATAGTTGCAGTCTGTTGCCCGTCCGTCCGTTGTACGAACCCAAAATTGACATAGGACCCAAAATTCGCGTAGACCAAAAATTGACATTGATTTGATTTGTTTGTTTATGAATGATAACCCAACAGACATTGGGCCCAAAATTGTCATAGGGTCCAAAATTCGCGCGTGATCTAAAAATTGACATGGGCACAAAATTGGCATAGGGCCCAAAATTCGCGTAGGACCCAAAATTGACAGGATCCAAAATTAACATAGGATTCAAAATTGATACAGGAACCAAAAGTAGAATAGGACCCCAAATGGGTATGGGTCCCAAAATTGACATAGGGCCCAAAATTGGCATAGGGCCCAAAATTGGCATTGGACCCAAAATTGGTATGGGACCCAAAATTAGTATAGGATCTAAAATACGCGTGGGACCCAAAATTGACATTGGACCAAAAATTCGTGTAAGACCCAAAATTGACATTGGACCAAAAATTCGTGTATGATCCAAAATTGGCATAGGGCCCAAAATTGTCATCGGGTCCAAAATTCCCGTGGGATCTAAAAGTTGTCATGGGGCCCGAAATTGTCACAGGGCCCGAAATTGTCACAGGGACCAAAATTCGCGTAAGACCCAAAATAGACATAGGGCCAAAAATTAACAGGATCCAAAATTAACATATGATTCAAAATTGATACAGGACCCAAAATTAACATTGGTCCCAAAATTAACATTGGTCCCAAAATTGACATAGGCTCCAAAATTGACATAGGCTCCAAAATTGACATAGGCTCCAAAATTGACATTGGTCCCAAAATTGACATAGGCTCCAAAATTGGCATTGGGCCCAAAATCCATATAGGCTTCAAAATTGGTATAGGGCACAAAATTGTTATAGGACCCAAAATTGGCATAGGACCCAAAATTGGTATATGATTCAAAATTGGCATAGGTCCAAAAATTGACATAAGACCAAAATTGACATTGGGCCCAAAATTTATATATGCCTCAAAATTGGTAAAGGGTCCAAAATTGGTACAGGACCCAAAATTGGCATAGGACCTAAAATAGACATTGGGCCCAAAATTCGTGTAGGACCCAAAATTGGCATAGGGTCCAAAATTGGTATAGAACCCAAAAGTCGCGTAGGACCCAAAAGTGACATAGGACCCAAGAATAACATAGGACCCAACTTTATCATATCAATTATCAATTATTAATAGATTTAATTACTTCTTACTAATTCCCAAATTGATTTCTATTTCCAGAGAGTAGTCCGAGGCCTCGAAGAAGCTCCCACAGAGGGTGGAAGTGCGGCTCGTGGTGCCCTAGCAGCTTTAACAGCCCTCGGGATGTCTGGACCAAGAGCTGGAAGCAGTATAGCTCGTTGCTCCGGAGTCAGAACTCTCCTAACTTCTTTAATTTCCGCAGTTCGTCTCAGCAGCGATTTACGATCTGCTACCCTTCGAGCTTTGGCCAGCGTTTGTTGTTGTCCCGAAGCGATAGAAAAATTCGCTCTCGAGGATGGTCCCGAAATTCTCGTTGATCTCCTGGAAACAGAGACGCGCCCAGAGACTGAGAAAATGGAAGCTGCTGCCTTGGTTGTTCAGATAACAGCCCCTTGGACAAACGCCTTGGGACTTCCACATCTTGAACCTTTTGCTGAGACCCTCGTCGACGCTTTGACAAAATTGGCTGAAAAAACTGCTTGTGGACAGACTCTTCTTCTCGCTGCTGCGGCTCTCAATCATCTCTCGAAATCGAGACCATGCGTGAAAGCAATTTTGAGGAAGGATGCGATCAGAACATTGTTGCAGTGCGTTAAAAAGGCTCCGGGAGGAAATATCTGGCTTATGGAACAGGTGAATGATAACGATATCTTCTAAATAAGTAGATAATTCTGTTCATTGTAAACCTGTTAAAATTGAGTCCATTTTAATAAATTACTGGAAATTTTTGGTAAGTTTCCATAAATTACCGGGGATTTTAGGAAATTAAAGGCAAGTTTCTAAAAATTATGGGAAATTTCAGGCAATTTCTCGGCTGAAAAGTTCAATTTAAAAATATCCTGAAATTTCCGGTAATTCATGGAAACCTAATATAAGTTTTCTAAAACTTCCGGTAAATTGTGGTAACTTACCATAATTTTTCGGTAATTTATGGAAACTTAACGTATTTTTCCTAGAATTTCAAATAATTCGTGGTAGCTTACCAATTATGGAAACTTATCATAAGTTTCCCAAAATTTCCGGTAGTTTCTGGGAACTTAACATAAATTTCCTTAAAATTCCGGTATTTATGTCAACTTATCATAAATTTATTTAAATTTCTGGTAATTTAAGGAAACTAGCCATACATTTAATTAAATTTCTGGCGATTTAAGGAAACTTTCCACAAATTTCCTTAAATTTCCGGTAATTGATTGAAAAATGCCATAAATATCGGATAATTTTCGGCAACTTATAAGTTTCCTAAACTGCCCGGTAAATTATAACTTATCATAAATTTCCGGTATTTCATACTTACCAGAAGCTTCCTAAAATTTTCGGTAATTTCTTGTCAACTTACTATAAATTTCCTTAAATTTTCGGTAATTTGTCAACTTACCATAAATTTCCTTAAATTTTCGGTAATTTATGCCAAATTACCATTAATTTCCTTAAATTGTCGGTAAATTATGGAAACGTATAATAAATTTCTTTAAATTTCCGGCAATTTATGAAAAATACCATAAATTTCCTTAAATTTCCGGTAATTTATTGAATCTTGCAATAAATATCCGATCAGTTTTGGCAACTTATCACAAGTTTTCTAAACTGTCCGGTAAATTATGATAACTTACCGTAAGTTTTCGGTAATTTATGGTAACTTACCATTGGTTTCCTAAAATTTTCGGTAATTTATCGTAACTTACCATAAATTTCGTAAAATTTTCGGTATCATTTTTGAAAATTTATCATAAGTTGCCTAAAATGTCTGGAAATTAAAGGTAACTTACAATAAGTTTCCTAAAATTTCCGGTAATTATTGGAACTTGCAGTAAATTTCCTTAAATTTTCGTTAGTTCATGGAAATTTACTAGAAATTTCTTTCAACTTCCGATAATTTGTGACAAATTATGGAAACTTATCATAAGTTACCCAAAATTTCCGGTGATTTGCCATAAATTTCCTTAATTCTTCGGTAATTTAGGCTAACTTAACATAAATTTCTGGAATTTAATGGAAACTTGCCATAAATTTCCGATAATTTTTGGAAATTTGGCTCTTATTTGGTTCATTAAATTTTTCACTAATTTATCGTAACTTACCATAAATTTCCTTCAATTTCCCTAATTTATGACAACTTACTAAATTCCCTTAAATTTACAGTAATTTATGAAAAGTTGTCCTAAACCGCCTTAAATTTCACATAAATTTCCGAAATGTATGAACACTTTCCATAAATTTCCGGTAATTTATGAAAACTTGCTATAAATTTCCAATAAGTTTTGGAAAATTACATAAGTTTCCCAAAATTCCCGGTAAATTATAGAAACCTATAATAAGTTACCCAAAATTTTCGGTAATTTACCATAAATTTCCTTAAATGTTAAGTAATTTATGTTAACTTACCAGAAATTTCCTTAAATATGATATTTTATGGAAACTTGCCATAAATTTCCGATAGTTTTTAGAAACTCCATAAGTTGCCTAAAATATCCGGTAAATTATGATGACTTACCATAAATTTCCTTAAGTTTCCCTAATTTATGACAAATTACCAAAATTTGCCTTAAATTCCCGGTAATTTATGGAAGCTTGCCATAAATTTCCTTAAATTTCTGGTAGTTTATGGAAACTTTCCATAAATTTCCCTAAATTTTGGGTAATTTATGGAAACTTGCTATATACCTCCGATAATTTTTGGAAACATACCATAAGTTTTCCAAAATCCCCGGGTAATTATGGAAACTTATCATAAGTTTCCTAAAATTCCCGTTAATTTATGGCAAACGTAACATAAATTTCCTTACCGTTAATTTATCACAAACTTATCATAAAGTTCCTTAAATGTTTGGTAATTTATGGAAACTTGCCGTAAATTACCTTAAATTTTCGGTAATTAATGGAAACTTGCCATAAATTTCCTTAAATTTTTGGTAATTTATGGATGCTTGCCATAAATTACCTTAAATTTTCGGTAATTAATGTAAACTTGCCATAAATTTCCAATAATGTTTGGAAACTTACCATATGTTTCCTAAAACGTCCAATAAATTATGAGAACTTACCATAAATTTCCAGAAATTTCCGGTAAATTATGGAAACATCAGTTTCCTTAAATTGGCAGTAATTCATGGGAACTTATAAATTTCCGGTAATTTATAACTTACCCTAATTTGCTTTAAATTTTCGGTAATTTAATGGTAACCTACCGTAAGTTACTAAAAGTTTTCAATAATTTAATGGTGACGTACCGTAAGTTACTAAAAATTTCCGGAAATTTTTGAAAATGCGGTTTTACACACGCGATCACCACGCGTGTGTAAATCGTACGCACGATTTGAATATGATATTTTTTTTAATACGTGCGTAACAAATGCTAGTTTCCACGTCAGTTTAGCGTTCGCAAAATGACAAATTCCCCACGA
>JBAGKK010384978.1:0-18499 GCA_037177015.1 Euceroptres primus
GAGGTCCTCAGGACGTCCTAAAGACGTCCGGCGAAAGACGTCTATAGGACAACCTTAGGACTTGTGTGCCCACTGGGATGGTGACAAATTTTCAAAATTGAAGTTGGCGGATCCAATATGGCGCACAGTAGGGCAAAAAAAAGCGTCTGTGGACAAATCAATTTTCAGACTAAGCTACTCATCTGAAATGGACGTTTTTTAAAAAATTAAAATGTATTAAATTCTGCATCGATACAACGGAGGGCATTTTTGAAAAATTTTCTGAAAAATTTTTTATTTAAAAAAAATAAAAAAAATTTTTTTTTGACTTTTCAAGACTGTCATTTAGTCAAAAATTTTTTTATATAACCGAAAATGGTCCACATCGAAGCAAAAACTCATTAAAAATTATGTCTATCAATATTAATTTAATAATACAAAAATTTAAATGGTTATAAACAAATTAGTTAACAAAAGTTATATCTTTTTCATTTGGCGTATTTAAATGCACTAAACCAATATTCTCAGGAGAAAATGGAAATAAAATAATATTAACTTAAAATTAGAAGACGTTAAGCATCAATTCCTAATTGTTTATAACAATTTAATAAACAAATACGAACTTAAGGCATTTTTAATTAGATAGATTTAGCTTTTTCAGCAGAATTAGCTATAAATATTTCACCAATGACTTTCTGCCGTGATAGCTTGCACTGCAACAACAATCGTGTATTATTTAAACAAATTTAATAAACAAATGCATTATTTTGTCATTTTTTAGTAGATAAGCTTCGTTTTTTTAGCAGAATCAATAACTAGGATGTTGCTAATGTGTCTGGCTGTATTACTTTACACTTAGGCATCAATTGTTTATTGTTTAAACAGATTTAGTTAACAAATTAATTATTGGAGCATTTTTCAATATAGAAATTTTGTTTTTTCAGCAGAATCAACTACAAACATCTCAGAGAAAGTTTATTGCTATGATGATTCGCAGTTAAACAATAATTGTACATTATTTAAACAAATCTAATAAACATATTTATTGCTTGGCTGTTTTTCAATAAATTAGTTTCGTTTTTTTTAGCAGAATCTATATTATGAATATTTCACCAATGGCCTTTTGCTATGATAATTTTCAGTTGGACAATATTGTATATTGTTTAAAGAAATTTAATAAATGAAGGTATTGTTTCGCAATTTTTCAATAGATAAGCTTTTTTTCAGCAGAATCAATAACTAATATGTTATCAATGTGCTCAAATAATTAATTGGTTAACTAAATTTGTTTAAACAATAAACAATTATAAAGTGTAAAGGGTAAAGTGCAAAAGTGTAAAGTATAAAATGTAAAGTGTAAACTATGCCTAAGTGTAAAGTAAAACAGCAAGGCACATTGGCAACTTACTAGTTATTGATTCTACTGAAAAAATGAAGCTTATCTACTCAAAAGTGGCCAAATAATGCATTTGTTCATTAAATTTGTTTACATAATACACGATTGTTGTTGCAGTGCAAACTATCACAGCAGGTGAAATATTTATAGCTTATTCTGCTGAAAAAACTAAATCTATCTAATTAAAAATGCCTTAATTTTGTATATGTTTATTAAATTGTTATAAAAAATTAGGAATGGATGTTTAAAGTCTTCTAATTTTAAGTTAACATTAGTTTATTTCCATTTTCTCCTCAAAATATTGGTTTAGTGCATTTAAATGTGTCAAATAAAGAAAATATAACTTTTGTTAACTAATTTGTTTATAACAACTTAAATTTTTGTTTTAATAATCTAATACTGTTATACATCATTTTTAATGAGTTTTTGCTTCGACGTGGACCATTTTCGGTAAAATAAAAATTTTTTTGACTAAATGGCAGTCTTAGAAAGTCAAAAAAAAATTTTTTCTCATTTTTTTTATTAAATAAAAATTTTTTGAGAAAATTTTTCAAAAATGTGCTCCGTTGTATCGATACAGAAGTTTTATTTTTACTTTAATTTTTTAAAGAAGGTCTAAATCGGATGAGTAGTTTAGTCTGAAAATTGCTTTGTCCACAGACGCTTTTTTTTTGCTCTGTTGTGCGCCATATTGGATCCGCCAATTTCAATTTTGAAAATTTGACACCATATTACGATTCAGCAATCCCAAAAACATAGATTGTCCCTTTTACCAAATTCAAAAAGACAGTTTCGATTTTTACGGAAAACCGGCTTTTTACGGGTGTTTTTTGAGGTTAGAGATGAAACACGAGCCAATCTGACATTTCTGATTTCGGATTCGGATCAGCGGGTCAAAATACATAAGAATACATTACTCTGGTCCGCCGGACAGACCACTTTTTTTGTAGGGCTGTGTAATTTGTATTATTATTTAATTACAATTATTATTAAATAATTATTACAATAATTTAATTTTGCATACGACAGATGTCTCGTCAACTTTACCCTCTTCAGCTCGTACATAGGAATTTCATCAGTCTATGTGGTTTTTATTTCTGGGGTCGTTCAAGAGATTGTTGACCCAGAAAAAAATATTGGCCAGGGTACCTTTGCACTGATGCTTTTCCCCTTTTTATTGATTGTGAATTCGATGAGGAATCTTAGAGATCTGACCCCTTTATCAATTATGGGCAATGTTTTCGTCATATTAGCAAGTGGAATTGGTTTTGTCTACGCTCTGAAAGATGGGCCCGGAGATACTTGGGTCAATATTCAACCCGATCCGAAAATATATCCACGATTTCTTGGCACTGTGTTTTTCAGTCTCTGCTCTCCAGGATTGGTAATTTAAAAATGTTAAATTTCTGATTATTTTCAGTTAAATGTATCTAATTAATATAATTTAATTACTATTTTATTGAGTGATATCTTAATGTGATCGTTCTCTATTCAGATACTGGAAATAGAACGTAACATGAAAAGACCTTGGAATTACGAAAAACCTTGTGGCGTTCTCAACTGGGGCATGATATTTGTGATACTTTTTTATACTGTCGTTAGTGCCGTTGTATATGCAAAGTGGGGTCAGGAATCACAAGGAAATTTCATTCGAAATCATCCAGATTTAGACGGGTAAGAATAATAAGTTTCAATTTTCAACTTTCAACATAGGAGTATTTAAAATTTTAGGTGTATTTAAAATTATAGGAGTATTTAAAATTTTAGGAATATTTAAAATCTTATTATTCTGATATAATTCAATCCTTTCTCAGAGCCACGATTGCAGCCTTTGTCTTGCAAGTGCTAGCGATATATATGACTTACGGACTTATGTGCTACTTACCAGTTTTAATTATATACGAAAAATATGCCATAGATTCTATTGAACGGTCCACTTCGAAAAAGAAAACCCAGTTTCTTTGGTACTTTTTACTTCGTTTTGCTGTGACCTGCATCACATGTAATTAAATTTAAAAAAATTATTTATGGGTAATTGTCAAATTGTAGGCAAACTTTAGCACCTACACTAGCAATCACATTATTATTCGTTCTTTCATAACGAAAATTGATTTTATCACATCTAAAAATTTTTAAGCCGAAGGGGGATTTCTGAGAATAAGAAATAATAATGAAATTCGTACATGAAATATGGAAAGTGGATTTGAGATTAGAAGTTTGATTAAAGAGAGCGTGAGTTTTTAAAAAGTTCAAATGCGAATAATGCAGCGCATGCCATTTAGGAAAAACTAAATATTTAACTATTGTAGATAATTTTTTCGAATACATTGAATCCTCGATTTATTGCGGGTTTCGGGGATCTCCTGAATGGCCTTCGGGTAAACCGAGGTCTCTCAAACGTAAACAAGTCAGGGCCATATGAACTATTTCTGTTTGATTTTTGTTACGAGTGAAAAATGTTTTTTAAATATAAGTTTAATTTAAAGTTTAATTTACTGTTAAGTTTGATTTAGTTATTATTTATGAATTGTTATACATAACGCATAACCAAAACACTAAAAAAGAACTGATGTGAACCGACGGAATTCTCCGCGTAGATTACTGCGCCACTACTGCGCACTTTGTTGCTACGGTACTTGCGCAACTCCGCTGAGCTCCGAGATCAGCTTTCTCATCCCCTTGGACCCCTCACCCATGAAAAAAATTCTTGAAAGCGGTATCCCGAGGGGCAATAAACTGAGGATTCAGTGCATAAGTAAGGTGACGTAATAAATTAAAAGTCTAATTGTTAATACTATTTTTTATTTCAATAAACACGTTTCAAATTACACAAATGGAAACAACATGACTGAAGTACAATTTAAGATTCAACATTTACTAAAACTATTTACATAATTTATTATGCAGTCTTTCAAATGTATTTATTACATCATGTCACAGTCAAATTATAGTTTCCTATACTTTAAGAATAAGGTAGTACTCGTTTCATAGTTTTTGCGGACTAAGTGTTATTATAAAAAATTGTAAACACTCCCTCATTGAAATTTAACTGCAGTTCCTTAAATTTTTATATTATAATCTGACTGCTTTTAAATCTGTTATTAAATAAATCTGTTACGCGCATATAAGCATTCGTACGCTTTCCTATGTACCGCACGGGAATGACGCAAGAAAAATGAAGTTTAGCCGTTTTTAATATTTATAAAAAAATAACACATTCTAATCATAAATAGTCGCCTACTTATGAAAGAAAACACCGCTGAGCAGGTAACGGAATGGTTTTTATAATTTTTTTTTCTCTCCGAAACTGGTTTTTAACGCACTGATGTTTTTAATTTTATAGAATCTAGTATTAAACGATACAATTAATATTTCTGTGTTTATCACTAAAGACTAAACTGTAACTACAATATTTTACTAAAAAAAAAAAGACGAACGGTAATGACGACTAAAATGACAAAAATCGAGGGACAGACTTTACGGTTTTTACAATATTATTTATTTAGCTTGAAAAATGTGCATAAATTAAATTTATCTTTATCTAAAGATTATAAACTTGATACATTAAGCGTTTCTTAGGTTACTGTCTAAAAAAAAAGGAGAAAATCAGTATATCTTTGTGTAAAGTGATGTTGGGAAGCCGTACGGCAATGACGTTTAGGGTGTTCTTATATTAAATTAAAGTAAATTGGAACAGAAATAAAAAAAAGAACTGACGATTTTTGTAGAGGAAGATAATAGACCGAATCCATTTCAAATCATGCAACGGCGGGTGACATGTTCAAAATTGGCTTGTCAATGAAATATGTTTTTGTACATGGAAAATAAGGAGACACGTATTTTTTTAAATTAACATCGCGACATTTTTACATTTTTTACGAATATTTTAAAATTTTGAGGATGAAATGAGTTTTTTGGAAATTTTACTTTAAAAACCTTGCCATTGTTGCAATTTTTGAGATATTAAGGTTTTTCTTATTTCAGTGTATACAGTTTTTTGCACTCATTCAAAATCCATTAAAAAAGTTAAAAAATAATGAAAAGTGATTTCGATTTTTTGAAAAAAATATAAAAAAAGTTTTTCTCCAAAACCCCAACTTTTTTTCACTGAAATTTTTAAGAATAATAGGTACTAATATAGTCTACTCACCATAAATTTCCTATTTGGTATTTTTTTCGTTTTTCAGGAGAAAAAAATTAATTTCGTTTTTTTCAAAACCTTGCCATTTTTGCAATTTTTGAAATATTAAGGTTTTTCTTATTTCAGTTTATATAGTTTTCTGTACTCTTTCAAAATCCCTCAAAAAAATTTAAAATAATAAAAAGTATTAAAATTATTTCGATTTTTTTTCAAAACCTTGTCATTTTTGCAATTTTTGAGATTTTAATGATTTTCTTGTTCCAGTTTGTCAAGTTTTTCTCACTCTTTTAAAACTGATGAGAAAAAGCAAGAATAACAAATGGTAAAGTTATTTTGATTTTTTGAAAAAAATAAAAAAAGTTTTTCTCAAAAACCCTACCTTTCTTTCTATAAAATTTTTAGGAAGAATAGGGACTAATATAGTCTACTTACCATAAATTTCCCATTTAGTATTTTTTTGTTTTTCAGGAGAAAAAAATTAATTTATATTTTTTTTCAAAGCCTTGTCATTTTTTCAATTTTTGAGGTTTTAAGGTTTTTCTGGTTCCAGTTTGTCAAGTTTTTTTGACCCTTTCGGAACCGATGAGAAAAAGCAAGAGAGAATAAGAAATGGTAAAGCTGTTTTGAGTTTTTGAAAAATTAAAACACGAAATTTTATCAAAACCTTTTTATGCATTTTTCCATAATCTGTACATTTTAATCTGCCCTCTGGAAAAACAATTTTTGCAGCCATGATAATTAAGTCTAAAACATTAATAACTCTAAAGTGCAACAGACAATACCCAATATTACAACTAGAATTATATTCGACTTTTGACAGGATTATTTCAACGGTTTAATCGAAACGAAAATAAATACTGTGAAGTAAAAAAAAAATATCACACGAATCGACGTTATTTTCCCGCGAAAAAAAGACTCAGTCCGCTTTGAATATATATTACATATCACTCCTGACAATTTCAGCAAAAAATAGCTGTTTTGATATAATTTCGTGTTTTAATTTTTCAAAAAATCAAAATAGCTTTACCATCTTTTACTCTTTCTTGGTCTTTTTCATCGATTTCAAAGAAGTGAAAAAACTTGCCAAACTGGAACAAGAAAAACCTTAAAATCTCAAAAATTGCAAATTGGTAAGGTTTTGAAAAAAAAAACTAAATTAATTTTTTTCTCCCGAAGAATAAAAAAATACTAAATGGAAAATTTATGGTAAGTAGACTATATTAGTACTTATTATTCCTAAAAATTTCAGAGAAAAAAAGGTGTGGTTTTCGACAAGAAGTTTTTTTATTTTTCTCAAAAAATCGAAATAACTTTACCATTTGTTACTATTTTTTAACTTTTTTTATTGATTTTGAAAGAGTGCAACAAACTGTATAAGCTGAAACAAGGAAAACCTTATATCCCAAAAATTGCAAAAATGGCAAGGTTTTTAAAGTAGAATTTCTAAAAAAACTCATTTTATCCTTAAAATTTTAAAATATTCGTAAAAAATGTAAAAATTTCGCGGTGTTAATTAAAAAAAATACGTGTCTTCTTATTTTCCACGTACAAAAACATATTTCATTGGCAAGCCAATCGTGAACATGTCACACGCCGCACAGTGGGACAGAAAAAACGTCCGTGGATAAATTGATTTTCAGAAGGCAATTGTTATCTGAATTGAACGTTTAAAAAAAAAATGAAACCTTATAAAATTCCGCATCGAATTGTCATGGCGGATTTTTTAAAAATCTGGTATTTCTTTATTTAATAACAAAAATGAAAAAAAAATTTTGACTTTTAAAGTGTACCTTTTTTTATCAAATACTTGGATTTATTCAGAAATACCTAGAAAACATGAAGCAACTATCCAAAAAAGACGTCCAATAGCAATGTAAATGTTTAAAAATTAATTGAATTTGTTATAAACAAGTAAGGGGATGAAAATGGTTTCGTGGGGATTAGCAGCGATTCGGCACTTGATTCGCACTAAATTTGAACAACTTATGTACAGAAAAAGTTTTCTAGTTTAATTAATGAATTTTCATAAATAATTTCTTATTTTATAAGCAATTTTTATAAACAATTATCCATATCAGGTATTTACGATGGAATAAATAAAGTTTCTTCTACGAAATTGATCATATATTACCTAGAAATGAAACCTAAGTATCATATTTGTCCATACAATAAAAATGGATAATTGTTTAAACAATCTTAGTTAACAAATGCATTATTTGGCTATTTTTTGGTGTACAAACTTGGTTCTTTCGATGCAATCAACTGTAAATAACTAACTTCTAAATTTTTAAGGACATTTCGATGACAATAAATAATTTTTATTGTAAACAATAATTGTTTAAACAAATTTGTATCATATTATGTATTTATAAATAAAATTCCACTTTTTTCACGGACTTAACATCAGCCAGTTATTTAGCAATGACTTCTTGCTGTGAATTGCTAACATATGATAATTGTTTAAACAAACCTAATTAACAAATGCAATATTTGGCTATTTTTTAACATTTAAACTTCGTTCTTTTAGCGTAACTAACTGTTTATAACAAATTTTTAAACTTTCTTAGAGATTTTTCGATAACGATCCACTATTTTTATTGTTATTAACAATGTTATAAACGAATTTTTCTCGGCTAATGTATTTGTAAACTAAACATTGCGTTCTTCTTGTGGAATATACTTAAAATAACTTAGCAATAATTCCTTGCTATTAGTTGATAACAATTGATGAATTGTTCAAGAAAGTTAATTACTACTCGACTTTCTTTTTCGGTTTACGAAATAGTTCGATTTAATTTGCAATATGCCTTGCGTGCAATGTGTCTGCCCAGTAGTATTAGCTCCGATCATTTTATCACAGAAGGTTATTTTCAAAATAAATCGAACTATTCCATAAACTGAAAAAGAAAGTCGAGTAGTAATTAACTTTCTTTAACAAATCATCAAACATATCAACTGATAGCAAGGAATTATTGCTAAGTTATTTTAAGTATATTCCACAAGAAAAACGCAATTTTCAGTTTACAAATACATTAGCTGAGAAAAATTTGTTTGTTAATTGTTAATAACCATAGAAATTGTTAATAACACATTGTTAATAAAAATAAAAATAGTGGATCGTTACCGAAGTATCTAAAAAAAATTTTAAAATTTGTTGTTAACAGCTGATTACGCTAGAAGAATGAAGTTTAAATGCCTAAAAATAGCCAAATAATGCAAACAGTTGATTAATTTTGTTTAAACAATTATCAAATGTTAGCAATTCACAGCAAGAAGTGATTGCTTAATAACCGGCTGATGTGAAGTCCGTGAAAAAAGTGGAATTTTATTTATAAATACATAATATGATAAAAATTTGTTTAAACAATTGTTGTTGACAATAAAAATTATTGATTGTCATCGAAATGTCCTTAAAAATTTAGAAATTAGTTATTTACAGTTGATTGCGTCGAAAGAACCAAGTTTGAACGTCAAAAAATAGCCAAATAGTGCATTTGTTAATTAAGATTGTTTAAAAAATTATTCATTTTTATTGGATGCCCAAATATGATACTTAGGTTTCATTTCCCGGTAATATCTAATCGATTTCGTAGAAAAAACTTTATTTACTCCATCATAAATATCTGATATGGATAATTGTTTATAAAACTTGCTTATAAGTTTTATAAAGTTTATATTATATTTATTTTATAAATAAGAAATTATTTATGAACATTCATTAATTCAACTAAAAAACTTTTTTTGTCCATAAATTGTTTAAATTTAGTGCGAATTAAGAGACGAATCGCTCCCAATCCCTACGAAACCATTTTCATTCACTTATTTGGTTAGAACAAATTCAATAAATTTTTAAACATTTGCATTGCTAGTGGACGTCTTTTTTAGATAGTTGCTTCATGTTTTCCAGGTATTTCTGAATAAATCCAAGTATTTTTTAAAAACCGGTGCACTTCAAAAGTAACATTTTTTTTTAAGAAAATAAATAAATTTTTTCTCAAAAATTCGCCATGACAGTTCGATGCGGAATTTCATTAGGTTTCATTTTGAAAAAAGAAACGTTTAATTCGGATAACAATAAATTGTCTTCCGAAAATCAATTTATCCACGGACGTTTTTTTTTTGCCCCACTGTGCGCCGGCCTGCATAATTTGAAATGGATTCGGTCAATAAGTATTTATTAAATAACAAAAAAAAATCATTAAGAGTTTCTCATTTAATGTTACATTACTGGGACTTCAAGTTTGCCTTCAATTTGACAATGACCCTTAGACTAAAGGATTATTATTATAAATTAAATTTTAAATATTTCTTGAAGGTGGTTTAGGTGCAGCTGTACCAAGACTAGACATTTTCACCGGATTAGTTGGAGCAATTTGCTTAGGTATTCTGGGAGCCGTCATACCCCCAATTCTTTACATAGTCATTCATATTGGCGATTACGGACCTTACAAGTGGAAATTGTGTGTGTCAAGTTTTCTGCTATTCATTGGCATTTTCTGCACATTATGCGGTACTGTCATATATGCGATTGATCTCTTTAACTTCCTTGTTTATGGGTAGGTTTTCTTCGTTTCGATTTTTGATACTGTCTGCATCTACATTACGAAAATCTCTAAATATCTTTTCAGTGATAAATAGACAAAAAACGAGGATTGGCATATAATTCCCCTGTCAAAGAAACGGAGCTGAACATCTCTCCAATCAAATCCAACTTGAATTTTACATCTCCTGTACATAGTTACTTTCACGTATTAAAATACTGCAAACCACTAGATTATATTTTTAATCCTCGTGTTATTTTTAATCTGAAAAGTGGGATGTTATGAGAATATTGTGGAGTAAAGTACACAGTGAGGCGCATCAGTCGGTAGCCGAGTGGCGCATCTTCTTTTGTATCGTTTTGGTCTTGTTGGCGTGGGACACTTAGCCGTCGCACAAAAACCGCGAAAAAAGGTATGAAATAAGCGCAAAGAGGAGAGTAGGTACATAACGTAGGTATATAATCGCGTCAGATCAGCGAGGCGTCAATAGCTGCAAGCTTATCACGCACACAGAGAGATAGAGGCCCTTTAGTGGCGAGGGAAAAGGAACCAAAGCAGACGCCGACGATGGGGAAAAAAAAGGGGTGGGTGGCGGGGACACGGAAGGGTGCTTTCATCACAGAGGACACCCCCTTTTAGTGGCTACTGCCTCCTCTTGCCCCTCGAGTCTGCCTTCCTGCCTACTGCCTGCCCGCTCGTTCATCCGTTTTGCCAGTTCAAGGTGGTTGCGTTCATTAACGGGGTTCGAGGGTTCCGAGACACAGCCCTTCTTTTTCACTTTTTTAATAAATATTTTAAATATTTGAGAAGCCGATTTTCTTCTAAAAAAAGCGTACAGCAACGCGGAAAAAAATTACGGACAGTTCCATAATGCTGTGACTGAGAGAGAAAGTTGGTTCTTCAGGGTTTAAGTTCCAATGGAATCCTTAAAATAGTAGCTTTTTTTGTTTACTCAGGGTGTCCAGCTTGATGAAAATCCTTAAAAACATGGAAAAGTCCTTGAATTTTTTTTATCTGGTAAAACCTGGAAAAGTTCTTGAATTTCACTCATAGTCCTGGAATTCCTATCTGTCCAAATTTGAATGAGTAGTTTTCTTCAAATGACAAGCTTGCTACATCAGGTCCGAGAATTCTGGAAAGTCAGGGAATTTAAAAATGGTCAGGAAAAATTAGGGAAAGTCAGGGAAAACTTTCAAAGAGTCAGGGACTTTTTTTTTTGATTCAACGAATTTTAATTATATCTCAATAGTTCAAATTATAATTTAAGAGATAGTATCATGTCTCGAGCCAAAAAATGCACTAGTTTTCTTTATTTATTTTCTAAGAAAGTATTTTATTTAAGGTAGATGACTCAGTAATCGTACCGGTCCCAGTAATCGTGAAATTGGCATATAACCTAAAGAAATAATTATAAAAGATCTTTAAAAAAGTATTTAGTAACAAAAAATAACGAGCTTTAACATTATTTATAATCAAAATCAATAACAAACAATTATAAATGCTTAAAAAATAAGATTGACGGTGAAACGATTACTGGGACTAAGGTCACGATTACTGGGACATTTACCTTATCGCAAAAAAATTTTTTATTTACTAAAATACTACTCAAAACGTTGCTGACTATATATTTTATATTTATTTCGTTTTTATTTATTTCAACCTTTTAGTACCGAAAACTTCTTACGACACTAACCAAAGGTCAAAACTGAAGAAAGAATGCACTACTCAAAAAGAATACAGAGAGAATTTTCCACAAAAAAATATTAATTTGTTAATAATTCTTAAGCAACGTGTAAAATAGCACTAAAAAAAGTTGATATCGCTGGCATTGATAATTTGAGCCCACTGTAACGTCTGAAACAGAAAATTCCAAAAGATTCTTAATTTGTATGAGTATCGCTATCGCCGGTACCTCGATTATACCAAAATTTGAAATATAAGTCTGTTTTTTAATACAAAAACTTAGTGAAAAAATTTAATTTTCTTGACATTTTTAGACAAATCGCCGTCATTTTTTTAATTTAAAAAAAAATAATTTTCCGAGGTACCGGCGATAGCGATACTCAAACAAATTAAGAATCTTTTGGAATTTTCTGCTTCAGATATTCCAGTGGGCTCAAATCATCAACGCCAGCGACATCGACTTTTTTTAGTGCTATTTTTCATGCTGTTTCAAAATTATTAACAAATTGAAGTTTGTTCTAAGAAATTTTTTTGTATTCTTTTTGAGTAGTATTTTAGTAAATAGAAAGATTTATTGCATTAAATAAAATACTTTCTTGGAAAATAAATAGAGAAAACTAGTGCATTTTTTGGCTCGAGACATGGTACTACCCCCTTAACAATTGTTATAATTATATAATTATAATATAAAAAAATCAGGGATCACAGTCAGGCCCCTATTCTCCTTTTCCCCCCTTTCTCCTCTTATTCTCCAAATCTCCTAAAATCACTTTTTTATAGTTTCATTAATTTTTTTCTCTTTTTTCTATTTTTATATTCAAATTTCCGAATAATTTTCCAAGAATTAGGAGAAATAGAAACTTGCGACTTTCAAAAACTCTTTTATTGTTTTCTTCAATTTCCTATGATTCTCAAATTTTCAAAATTTATGAAAGTCTCCTAAAATCTCTTAAAGCCCTCCAGAATCTTTAAAATTGGTTTAAAATCCTAGAAAATTCTCCAAAATATTTCAGATTGTTCTAGAATCTTTTGGGTTCTCCTACAATAATCTTATAAAATAATATCCCAAAATTTTTCAATATTCTACAACATATATTTAGACTTCTCTAGAATTTTCTAAAATTTCCTGAATACTTCCATAACCTTCTAGAATTTTCTACAGAATCTTTTAGAATCCTCCAAAGTTTACAAAAAATTACCGAAATTTCTCAAATTCTTCAGAATCTTCAAAACTTATCTGAAATCTGTAAAAATTCTCCAAAATATTCTAGACTGTTTTGAAATCCACACTGGTTTAGATTCTTCTGGATTCTTCCATAATATTTTAGAACCTTCTGGATTCTAAATAAATAATTTTATTTATCTATAATAATCATGTACAATTTTAAAAAATTCTGAATACAATCTTAAAGAATTCTTAATACAATCTTAATGAATTCTAAAAAATTCTTTAATATTCTACAAAATATACCAGAATGTTCCAGAATCTTCTAAAATCGTCTAAAATCTTCTGAACTCTTCCATGATCCTCTAAGATCTTCTAGAATCGTCAAAAATATTCTGAAATGTACCTAAAGTTTTGAACGTTCAAATGAACGAACTTTTTTTCTTAACTCAAATTTATCTTATCAAATTATCTATTATCAAATTATCTATATTATCTTATCAAATTTATCTATCTTGTAATATCGTTCAATTTAGAAAATAAAGAGAAATATGATGAGCTTCTTTATCATTACATTATTTTTTATATCAATATACCCCCTTAAGAATCTTCTACACTGTAAAAAATTTTGGAAATTTTTAAGATTAAATAGTATTAGATTTTTTCGAAAAAGGACGGATATACGTTTATCCGAGGAAAATGGGTAATTTCTCCGAGAATATTGGAAAATTTTCCGATATTCGTTAGTTTCCGAAAAGTTAGGCAATATTTCGTAAAGCTTAGGAGATTATGTAAATAAATCTCCAACTACAATTCGGAATTATTTTCGAATGCATTAGGAAAAATTTCAAAATGTTTGGGTTATAAGCTGGCAAACTTTTTTCGGAAAAGTTTTTTACAGTGTGTGACTCTTTTTAAAATCTTCCTAAAAAGATTTTAGAATTCGAAAAATTTCTGGATATCTCTAAGAGTTTTTAAAAGTCCTGCGAAATTTTAGAAGATTTTAGACAATGATGGAGGGTTTCAGAAGATTCTGAAAGACTCAAGAAATCTGTGAAAGATTCTAAAATATTATAAAAAATCTTGAAGGCTTTAGAGGATTTTGAGGGATTTTAGGAGATTAACGAATTTACAAGTGCATGGAAAATTTAAAATATTATAGAAAATTCTAGAAGATTGTCGAAAAATTCAGAAAATTTCTTGAAGGACTTTAGAAAACTCTAGACTCTAGAGAGTTTCGAAGGTTCTGAAACTTTGTGGATTATTTTATTAGATTCTAGACAGGAATGTAAGTCTTTTGAGGATTTTTTAAGATTTTAGAGAATTTTAGCAGACTCATTTCGGGGACTTGATTTGCTGAAAATTAAAAATTTGGTCATTTCGTTATTCAGAAATTTAAATTTTTGCAGCAATTTTAGCAGCTGAAAATTTTGATGTCGTTAATTTTAGTCGGCAAACTTTTTGTTCGTAAATATTTGTGACTGTATTTCTCTCTTTCGTTAAATTCAACATTTCTTTAAATTTTTTTTCGGGAATATTATAGAGCCTCTGATAATATTTTTGTGATTTAAATGAAAGTTTAGTTGCAGTCAATATAATTTTGTTATAGAAATTTTTAATGATTTAATTGAAGGTTTAGTTGGAGTCAATATAATGTTGTTGTAGAAATTTAAGTTTTTTTATAAAACTGTTTTATTTATTAATGCAATTTTTAAAAAATATGCTTTATCTATCAAGGAATGCTTTTCAGGTGTCCGGCTCCGATTTATTTTTTGATTTTGGATATGTTGTATAGGACCAAAAAATAAGCAACACGTATTTTTTTACATTGGCCCTTTGTCATATTTAAAGGGTGGAACTGCCCCTTTTTTCGGAGAACAAAAATATTTCTAACTAGAACAATACTTTTTCATTCTATTTTGCTTAAAAAGCTTGCTGTACATTAATTTTAAGTCAAAAATTGATGAATTGATAACTTTTTTTCCACCAACCACCCTTATTTATGTTATAAACTACCCTTAGTGAAAAAATACGTATGCAAAAAATTGAAATATTTATTTGATTTAAAAAAAGGATTGAATGTTATTTCGTGATGCCAGAATAGTGACTAAACAACTTATCACCAGCACCAAGGGGTGAACTACCCCTAATTCGCTAGTTATGTATGTCTTCCAATAAAAAATTCAAGAGACGTGTAATGGTTGGACAAACGCGTGGAAAGACTATGCAATTATTATTTCGTGAAAGCCGACGCATATTTTATTGCAAAAGTGGGGTTTGTCGTAAACGGGTTGAAGTATCTCTATTTGAAAAATAGAAAAAATAAACACTTGTGGGGAATATAAATGATTTAATTCTTAAGTAATTATTACATATTGTGACTAAGACATCTGTTTTTATTCACAATCAGCTGCAATATCGTATTAACTTTGTGTCAGAATTCACGCGCTACGAGTTTTATAACCTTGTTTACTACGTTCGAAAATAGCATATGAATCAGTTGACGTGGCTGTGATAAAAGACTTTGTTTTGTGGATATTTCTTGACCAGTTTTTCAATCGCTTTTTTAGTCGCATAGTAGTAAGAATTAAACGTGCCCACTGAATTTTTTTTGTATCGAATTTTTGTCATCGAAGATGATATTTAATCCTATGAATGTGATAAATATGTTGCTAGCAACATTTCAAACGTACTGCTTCACAATTGCGACGTAAATCTTCATTTACGGAATAATTTTATTAAACTGCAATCACTTGCGCACAACCAATTGTCTTCTCCGAGGTATAAAAATATGTTCCAGTTCGCTTGGAACAAAAGCGGCGTAGATATAAAATTAGGAGATTTTTAGTATCCTGTAGATTTTGCATTTGAAAAAATACGCCAATAAAGTGTGCATTCTGTGATAAAACGCCAATAGTAAGATGCTCGTGGTGTGGGAAGGCACTGTGCTTAAAACACTTTTTCAGGAGTACCATTTTTGTGACAAATATGAACCTTAAAATATGTTCAAAAATATGTATATACATATTGCAAATATACAATAAATTACACCCACTTGATTACTCCATATGACACTCCACAGCTTTGTCTAATTATTAGTAAACATTTATATAATTTCGTTAAGATTATATAATTATTAGATATGTTATAACAAATTATAATTCAATTGTATCAAGGTGTATACCGTTAATAAAGTAAAATAAAATAAAATATATATCGAGCAGTAACGATTGTAAAGAAAGCTATTGAAAAGTTTGAATAAAAAGAAAGTAAAAGAATATTTATCCGTACTGATCTTTTCCAAAATTTTCCTAACTATATAAAACTATTTGAACCTATTGCAAGTAAATGGCAATTTTTGGAGCAACTAATATTGCGTTTGTCCAACCATTACGCGTCTCTTGAATTTTTATTGGAAGACATACGTAACTAGCAAATTAGGGGTTGTTCACCCCTTGGTGGTAAGTTGTTTAATCACTATTTGGACATCCTGAAATAACATTCATTCATTTTTTTAAATCAAATGAATATTTCAATTTTTTGCATACGTATTTTTTCACTAAGGGACTGCTCTTAGTGAAAAAATACGTATGCATATATATTATAACATAAATAAGGGTGGTTGGTGGCAAAGAAGTTATCAAATCATCAATTTTTGACTTAAATTAATGTACAGCAAGCTTGTAAAGCAAAATAGAATAAAAAAGTATTGTCCTAGTTAGAAATTTTTTTCTTCTCCGAAAAAAGGGAGTAGTTTCACCCATTAAATATGAGAAAGAGCCGATATAAAAAAATAAATGTTGCTTATTTTTTGGTCCTCTGTAATATATCCAAAAACAAAAAAATCGGAGCCGGACACCTGAAAAACGTTCCTTGTAAGAGTAATGAATGTAATTCAATTTCTAATTTGATTAAATCTGGCCATAAACTCACAAGTTGTCCTTTACTCCCACTTTCTATTTACACCCTCAACTAAAACTGAATTCCGTTTCACCAATTTTTCTCACAGGTACGATTCAATTTTCACCTGTCAGAGTAATTGTGATTTGAACACGTGCTCTTTTTGTGAATTTCAGAGGGGCAAGTAACAAGTCTGGGGTTTCTTTCCTAATTGGAAGAAGCGCACCCCACTTTATGGGGATTAGCTTCTAGTTGGAGACACGTGCAGTTAAACGGTCACTAATTGCAGTGCCTGAGCACTCCAAATTATTTTTTTTTCTTTAAAAAATATGAAAAATTGAGTCTGCCTTTTAACTCAATTTTCATTGTCTAAGCCACGCTTCTTATAAGGTTTACCCTCTTTTAGAAACTGCTCCATCTTCTTAGAAATTATATCCTCTTTTATAAATAAACAGTATAAATTCAGTGCCCCTTTTTTATAAGTACAGCCCCATCTTATAAAATAAACCCCATTTTTTGAAGAAATCTCCTCGTAATCCGGATTATAAAATATCTATGGGATATAATAAAATGTCTAGAAGTAGGGAGGTGATTTTTTAACTTTCTGATCGAAGAGTTGCTTGCAGGGGGTGTGGGTAGGGATAAGAAGGATGCGAAATCCGGATAAGCAGATATTAGCCGAGTTCATGCCGACGACAGGTGCTGTATGGCATCCAGAAGGGATGCTTGCTCGCGGCTTTCCCTCCTCAAAATCGCAGAGGAGCTTCTTTAGCTCCCGTTCACAACGCCTTCGAGAGGCAAGCGGCTTCTCTTATCTCGACTCTGCAAGACTGCCTTCGGTAATACTGCGACGTGGAACCTCTTTCGAGAGAACCCCGTGAAATATCGCTAAACGGCTTCTCCACCCCTAATTCACCCCCCACTTTTCACTCTCTCTCCCCTATGATGGGATCGATTTTTTATATTGGTAGAGGGGCAGACTTCGAAATATGCTCGTCAAGAAATATGGCCTGTAATTTTTTTGAGGTCAGAGGTTGTTTCGATCAAGAAAAATATGCTCCTAAATTTGTAAGGAGAACGAATAATTTTTTAGGGTAATTTGTATTTTTTGCACTCTATCAAAAAGAAAGTTTTTTGGACTACCCTGGGCTGCGTCGTGCAGGGCATTACGTTTGATTTTTTTTTTCTCGAAAACTACTGACGGTCCCGTGATGAAACTTATAAAGTACACTTGGACCTTCCTTTGAAAAAAAAATTTAAACAATTGGTATGTGCTTTTTTCAGGATAGCGTTTTTCATTTTTGATTTTAGCGACAAATTTTCAATTTTTTTCATTTGAAAGTATATTTTAATACAAATAATTTTTGCTTTTAAAAATTAAAATCGGTCCAATAGAACCGAAGATCTGGAATTTTCAAAAAAAAGTTGCCTAAAATTTTAAAATCCCATATCTTCGGCAATTTTTGGAATTTTTATAAAATATTTGGAGGGGTTATTTGCCACTACCAAAGGAAAAAATTTTCCAAGTTACAATCGGTAGCGAAATCGGTCACTTTTTGTTGACCACTGTCATATTAACGTATTTTAAATATAATTTTGATCAATGGCTTTTGAGGTAAAATTTGGATAAACATTGAGAAATTAACTCGTCGATTTATCAAGTTTTGTTCGCTTACTTCTCCAGTTAGTGTTAT
>JBAGKK010385081.1:0-18497 GCA_037177015.1 Euceroptres primus
CTATATACGCGCTCCTGAATTGGGTCGATGACACTCTACCCCCGAGCCGTGCCGTCAATCCGTTAGTCAGTGTATATTTAAGATAAGATAGAGAAAAAATGCTAATGTGTTTATTTCGTGAGAAATTATAAGTTATCTAGGATAGTAAATGTACGTTTATATTAAAATTCTTCAATTTCGACCTTTT
Source organism: Euceroptres primus (assembly GCA_037177015.1). Lineage (NCBI taxonomy): Eukaryota > Metazoa > Arthropoda > Insecta > Hymenoptera > Figitidae > Euceroptres > Euceroptres primus. The sequence goes on from JBAGKK010385081.1 coordinate 188, forward strand.
GTCAATTTTATATGTATTTTGTTTCGTATGAAAGGTCCAATTAATAAAAACGTCTTTAGTATTGATAAAGTTTGAAACGTTGCCTATAAATACTAACAGATGTTTTTATTAATTGGACCTTTCACACGAAGAAAATATATATAATATATACGTCCAAATTCTTCTCAAATGTTCCAGAATTTTCAAGAAAATGTCGAAACTCTAGAGAATTTCGAATTCTCTAGAATTTCAAACTGATCCATAATTTTCCAGACTTTCTCAGAGTTTTTTAATCTTTAAATTTTTTTCAACATCTATTTAAATTTTTCAAAATATAAACTGTTCCAGAACCTTCTAGAATCGTCAAAAATATTCTGAACTTCAGAATTCTGCAGAATCATTTAAAACTATGTATCTCAAATCTACAAAAGACTCCCATAATCTTGAAGAATTCTTTTAGCCTGTTTTCAGAATCTTTCTAAAATTGTAGTCTTTTTGAAAAATCTAGAAAAAAATCTGGAGACTAGAAGATTTTAGAAGTTTATGGCAGAATTCAAAAGATTTTTGAGGATTGTAAAAAATTTTGAAACAGTGTAGAATATATTTTTTTTCATTATAATAGATGTCGGGATGTATTTGAAGTTTGTAGAAGATTTCAGAAGACTCTGAAAAATTTAGGATATCTTTGAAAGAGTTCAAAACATTCTGGAAGATTTTAGAAGGTCCTAGAAAATAATGCTTGAGGGTTTTAGAAGAGTTTGGAAGAATCAGGAAGCCTCTGGAAGATTCTAAACAATTCAAAATTCAATCCCTCAAAGGAATTTGAGGGATTTCAGAAAATCTAACGAATATAAGAGTGTTTTGAAAATTTAAAATAGTTATTCTAAAAGATTCTAAAACGTCGAAAGGTTCAGGATATTTCACGAAGGATTCTCGATTTTTCTCGAGATTTTCCAAGGTTCCGCAAGTCAAGATGGTTGTGGAGTATTTTTTAGATTATAGACACGAAACTAAGATTTTTTTTGTTGAAAATTTAAAAAATCGTCAATTTTATATTTAACAATTCGGAAATCAAAATTCTTGTCATCAATTTTAGCAGCATAAAATTTGTATATTTATGTATCTAAGATATTTTTTCCACCTTCTGTTAAACGCCAATGAAACTGAACATCTAAGAATGGAATATAATTTTATTTGTTAATAAAATTTAAGTTTTCTTATAAAAATGTTTCATTTAAACATTTATTAGTATTTTTAAAAGAAAAAAATCCCCTTTTTCAAAATAGAAATCCCCTATTTTCCCTAAAATTGAACTACCAAACCCTGACGTAATAAAGTGCCTACATTGTTTTTGGTCACTTAAATTTTATTTTAGTGTTATTCATTGATGAAAGGACATATTATTTGATTTTCTTTAAGAAAATATAATTAACGGAAAATTTGTTCGTCACTTTTTTTTTTTTTTTGAAAAAAAATGTTCACTTTTTTTTTTTGTTTGAAAAAAATTGTCACATTTTCGACTTTTTTCAATCTCGAACGTCGCTGGTAGGCCTGCATTAATGATATTCATGAAAAAGGGACCTCCTCTATTATTTTTTTTCATGCAAGATATCTCCCAATCTTCTGTGAAATCGATTTATTCATTATCTGATCAGTATAATGAAAATGTCAAGCGAAATACCAAATTGTTATGTATATTGTTTACACAATAAACCAGATCTAAAAAAAATATAATGCGTACGTACCCTTATGCACGTGCATGTTATTGCGTAGAAAATTGAATAGATTTTTTATTAAGGAAGATAATACAGCGTTTAATAATTACATATCAATGTAACTGGAATAAACTATTCACTTAATTGTAGGGAACATATTAATATCTTTTGACTAAACAGCTTGAGTAAATTGTTTATGCATATGGTTATTATATAATATTATATATACAATGTATATATTACATCCATTCATAACTTTTCAATAAGAGTAATAAAATTAATTTACTTACGACATGAAAGAGTCCATTCAAACAATACAACGTAACTCGATTTAAAATACTCCATAGGGCGTTACGTTCTGTTCGAATGTTATAAATATAATAATGGTTGACTACTGTTACTTATGCAAGCATCATTATCAAAACTTCCTTGTTTCCTAACAAGTTGATCGAAAATACCCTTTGAAATCAGGATATTCGTTTCCACAAGCACATTTACGGAAATGGGTCTGCCAATTCACTTTTCTTTGTTATGGGAGGCGAGATAAATATTCCCCCATAACCTAGATACTAGATTCAACTGCACAATGGCGAGTGGGCGTAGAAACGTCCGAGTGCTATTACGTTTTAAAATATTATATCATTTAGAGAGGCGATTATGTAAATATTAAGCAACAACTTGAAAGAAACGCTATTTTAAAAATCTTAATTTCTATTTTATTCAAATTTTGCTTAAATTGAGTTAAACAGTGAAGAAAGCAACATTTTGGTGTCAAAAATATATTAATAAGTGTCAATGATAATAACTATTGACACTTGTAGCATTGTTTTTAAATTGGTAACATAACAAATAAGCTTTTGTTCTTTAAACGTGATAAGAATTATCGCGAATCCTCGCAGCCTTTCTTATCATTCGCCTTATTACCTTACAACCGGTAAAGTGGCTGTTAATAGTTTATACGTGCTAGTTAATTAATTCATGAGGTGTTAAAGCGTGTTCGTGTACAAAGGGTGCATTTTAATGTCGACTTGATGAATAATAAGGGATGCATTGTTCACGAATTTCACAATACTTAAAGTGGCTTTTTGAATAATGACATTAATGACCAGAATAAATTTTCTCAAAACTTTTAGAGGATTTTTAAACAGACACTCAATATTACGCCGGTTTTCAATCCAATGCCATTTACATTATTTCAACTACTTGATTAAAATGTTTAAAACTTAATTAAATGTTTCTGAAAACAAGTACGAATATTAGACGAGATTAAAACATTATGCTTAAAAAATGTAATGATTATTCTTTATCTTTTGCTGGACATAAAAAGGTGTATAACAATTCTTAAACTGTTACTTGACAAACAAATGTATATTTGAAGACACTTGTCAAGATAATAAAGTTTAATTAATTTTAAAGAAAAAGTGTAGGTAGTATCTTATCAAAAGTTCTTTGCGGTGAGAACTTTTTTTTAAAAACTAGAAATTTCCTTGAGTAGAAATTGTTAAAAATTCAATTGTCCTTAAGGTTCAAAGCGATTTGTTGAAGGGTAATTATTTGTAACGGTGACAAGGATACTTTTTTCCGCGTTCGCAGTTCCTTGAACAATTGTCCCCGGGCAAAAAGGATAAGAAACGAGCATCCCTAACTCATCGAAAATGACTTGAAGCGAAAAGTAATGCCAATCTGGGCTCAAGTTAAGTACCGTTCCGCCCTTCTTTTTTTTTCTCTTTTGGTCTTATTTATCTCGACCTTTATCGCGAAACCGTAATCACGATTCTCCTATACCTTTCCATTTTCTCTGAAAGTGTTGGAAGATCCGGTTTTGACGATAAAGGTTCTACACTTCCAGTTAAACCTTTGTTAAATAAACTAGTGAAAGGTGATGTTTTTGTTGAAGCAATAATTTCCTCTGGGTAATTATTTTTAATTTTTACTGAGAAAACGAGAGATCTGGGAGTTTTTTTGTAGTAATTTTCATTTTTACGGTAAAAGATAATATCTAAGGCAGATAGATAATTATGTATAAATAAGTGGCATCAGCTCGAAAGAAAATTCAAAATAAACAAAATTCCACTTGAAACGATTATCCTGCTTTGAAATATAATAAATGTCATGTAATTTTGCTGGAGAGTTCCATCTATTTGAGGAACAAAACGTCGGCTTCTGGAAGATTATGCATAAGAGGAAAAAGCAGAAAAGAGGGGTTAGCAAGGGCGAAAGGGTTAAGAATGGCGAAAGACTCGATCAGTTTGCAAGTGAGGCTCATAGTGAAACGTGGATGGTGCCAATAATTGCATTGATTAGTTGATTATATTCAACTGGTTTATTAAAAGTCTATTATATTTAATTACATAGTTCAACTTCAGCAACCTCTTTAAGTAATCACATTTCTGTAAGGAAAAATCGTCGTGGAGAAAAAAATCTGTTGAATTAACAGAAGTCATTTGTTAAAAAAGAGGCTGCAGGTTTTTTCTGTTATATTTACAGAAGTTTATGTTAAACTTAAAGATTTTATACGCTTTTCTGCATAATTGACAGAAATATCTGTTAGATTAACAGATTTTAAGAAAGACTAGAAATATGTTAACTTAACAGATATTTCTGTAAACTCCAAAAAAAAAACACCTAAAGTCTGTAAGTTTAACAAAAATTTCTGTAAATATAACAGAAAAAATCTGCTTTTCCTATTTAAATAGATAACGTGTATAATTCAACGGATTTTTTTCTACGTGCAGCAATAGCGACGGCTAAAAATAAATATTTGTTCAGTATCTAAACAAATTTATGAATGTTTCAATTTTATGTAAAATGAAAGAAAGCAATAGCAACTGCTAAAAATAAATATATGTTCAGTGTCTAAATAAATTTATGAATGTTTCAATTTTATGTAAAATGAAAGAAAGGTATAACTTAAAATTTAATTTGATTCATAATTTTTATTCTTTGTGTTAATTTGACACTGAATCAAATATTAATATTTCACTGATGTTTCAACGTAAAAATAATGGGGAATAAAATCGATAACACAGGGTTCACGGTGAGTCCTGTATTCCCCTTTTTTCCCTATTTTTACCCATCCCCCTTTTTCCTCTATTATTCTCAAAATCTCTTTATTTGAGAATTTTATTCCTTTTTCCTTGTTTTTTCCCTTTTTTCTACTCAAAGTTTCAATTAATTTTAGACATGTGCAGCTGTCCGATCGAATTGTCAGTGCAAATTGATACCTTTTTGGCCACGTTTAGAACACTGAATTTTTCGAAATTGAGTTTAATTCTAGAAGAAATTGAAGCTTCTAAGCTCTCTTCGAATGTAAGATTTCTCTAAATCGAAATTACTCAGTTGAGTTTGAAATTAAATCCATTTAAAATAACGCCAATCTCCGATCGAATTTAAAATTCGATCTTGGATCGAAAATTCGATCTTGGATCGAATTTTGAATTCAATCCGAGATCGGCGTTATTCCAAATAGATTTAACTTCAAAACTAACTGAGTAATTTCGATTTAGAGAAATCTTACATTCGAAGAGAGCTTAGAAGCTTCAAGTTCTTCTGGAATTAAACTTAATTTCGAAAAATTGAATGTTCTAAAAATGGCCAAAAAGGTACCAATTTGCACTGACAATTCGATCGGGCGGATGCACATCTCTAATTAATTTGCCAAGAATTATGAGAAATAAAAATTTATGACGTTCAAAAACTCTTTCAACTTTTTCTGAAATTTTCTATAATTTGAAGATTTTCAATTCTTTTAACCTTCCTTCCCCAAACCGAGTAAAATCTTCTAAAATCCTCCAGAATCTTTAAAACTTGTCTGAAATCTGTTAAAATTCTTCAACAAATTCTATACTGTTTTTTACAGTCTTCCAGAATTTTCCGGACTTTTTCAAAATCCTCCAGACTTTTTCAAAATCTTCCAAATATTTCAAAATCCTCCAAACTTTTTCAAAATCTTCCTGATTTTTCAAAATCCTCCAGATTCTTCTAAAATCTTTCATAATTTTCAAAAAATTTTCTAAACCTTTAGAATTCTCTAGAATTTCAGACATTCATAATCTTCCAGATTCTCAGTCATAATCTTAAAAAATTTGTTCAAAATCTATTTAGATTATACTCGTTGGGTTTGTGGCTTTGGGGTCAGTAAATGATGAAACAGTTATTTTGTAATCAGACATTTCAGCCTCTGTATGGGTCCCCTTCAGTGCTTTATTCTATAATATTATTAAATTACATTGTAAATTTGTTGTACTTTGGTACGGTTTCCCTACATATCTTCTGTACTTATTTTAATAGAGTATTTTCTAGAGTAATGACTTGAAATTGAAAATTGTAACTTAAAAATATTCTAGACAGTTCCAGAATCTTATAAAATCCTCTAAAACCTTCTTGACTCTTCCATAACATTCTAAAATTTTCTAGACGTTTCCACTTTCTAAATCTGAATTAGTCAAAATTTCCACTGATTTCATTCAGTGACCCATTTCCGGCTAATTCATCAGTGAATCTTGACTGAATTTCAGTGAAATTGACTGAATTTCAGTGAAATTGACTGAATTTCAGTGAAATTGACTGAATTTCAGTGATATTGACTGAATTTCAGTGAAATTGACTGAAATTCAGTCAAAATGCACTGATGAATTAGCTAGAAATGGGTCACTGAATGAAATCAGTGAAAATTTTGACCGATTCAGATTTAGAGAGCAGAATTCTCCAGAATCTTCTAGAATACTCCAAAATCTACAAAAGACTCCCGAAATTTTCTCAAATCCTTTAGAATCTACAGAATTAAAAACTTATCTGGAATCTGTAATAATTATCTAAAATATTCGAGACTGTTCTAAAATCTTCTGCAATATAAGTAAAATGCCAACCAATTTTGTGTGGGTGTCCTGGAATTTCCGTAAAAATAAAGGTGATTTTTAATCTAGCAGCGGAAGTTCGCGCCATTAAAGTTCGGGATGCATCGAAACGCGATTGTTTTATCTTGTTTAACTCTTTGATTTCGTCACTCGGTCTATAAATACGGGGTCAGTAGCAGCGAAAGCGACAGCTGCTTAATGTTAGCCTCTTAACGCCTTCGTGTATACTGCATATTCTATGTCTATAGATTCTATATATATATACGAACACTGAATCCAATTCAACAAAAGAAAAGCTCATGGCAACTCTGCCAGTGACAACACAATAATAACAAAAAGATATAATATTTTTAACCCGATTCCAGTGTGAAAATTGCCTGCAACGAAAATATAAAACAATATTTGAAGTTAAAAATGACTAATTCCCGAAAATTTTGGCAGAAAATCGCCATCTAAATTGTCTAAAGAGGGACTCATTCATTTCTTTCATTTTATTTTACACTTTTTTTACATTTATATTTTACACTTTCTAAGTATATAATTAATCTGTGAATTGAAGTCGATGTGGAATTCCCTATAAAGGGACCTGGAACTTGTATAAATATTTCGCAATGACACGACTCTGCATAAGAGTGAGTCACTCTTTTGAAGACAACGAACCCCGAAAGGAAACGCGACTGAATGAACGAATGAATGGTTCTCCCATGAATGAAGTTACTACACTAGTCACTCCTTTACACCAAGGCGATCAGGGCTTTTTTATTTACTCCTTACTCTGCGTGTTTCCGGTACAATGAAGTTTCCGTTATCTTACTTGATTTAGCCTTTTACTTGGCAAGTAGGACAAAAAAGTATATATAGGTTGAGAAAATTTTTCTCGAGAATCCTCCTGCCTCCTCCAGACTCTTAATTCATTATTAGTAAAAAGAATGGGTTCATATTTCTCAGGAAAAAAAATTCTGAATGTACTGATAAGGTGACATTCTGTTTTAATTCAATTGAGATAAATAATGGAATATATAAAGAAATTTTTCGCTTGATACCCACTTTTATTAATAAAAAATGATACCTAAGACCGTTCTCTTTGTTCAGTTGTTTAAACTCATCATCTGGTATTTAAAAAGCCTAAAAAATCCAAGAATAAAAGTTAAATGACTTTTATAAAAATTTGTTTTTTTATCTTCATATAAACGAATTTGGATTAAATTCAGTTATTCGAACGAAATAGCACAAGGTGTTTAATTTAAATTTGAAAACAAGTCAAGATTCATTTCATTTATTTTATGTAAATGAATGTCATGAATATTTAAGAAACCACAAATTTGGTTTTTTACTTTTCATAATGTCTGGGAAATTCCCGGACTGTTTTACAGATTTTTGTATCGTCTGAATGAAAATAATATAAGAATAACATTTTCTTTCAAGAACATTGAAACAAGGTTTCTCCAGTAGCGATGTAAGATGCGGATCAGCTGATAGACTCTTATTCTGGTTATGGCCTTCTATCCAGGGTTACATGCACCAATACAAATGCAATTGTGTACACGTGTTTAAATTCACGTGTCGCGTAGAAACGAGTGACGTGTTATTCACACATTTTGCGTGTTCGAGGCCAAAATATTACACAATTCTTCCGTATCTAAGTCGCATTATGACTATAGTGACTACACGTACTAATTTACTCTGAAATTTATGTAAGCAATGTTAATTTTATATGAAAGCTGTGATTTTTAACTTCACGGAGAAAAAAGAATCTGTAAAATAAACAGAATCATCCATGTTGAATTAACAGAAGTCATCTGTTGAAATAGGGGCAGCAGATTTTTTCTGTTATATTTATAGTCTATTGAAATTCTCCTTAACAAAAATTTCTGTAAATATAACAAAAAATCTGCTGTCCTTATTTCAACAGATGACTTCTGTTAATTTTACAAAATTCTTTTGTCCATGCATTTCTGTAGACTCTACAGATATATCTGTTAAATTTAGTGACCATTTATAAGTTTAGCAGAAATTTCTATAAATATAACAGAAAAAATCTGTTAACCTATTATAACAAATGAAATGTTAATTTAACCAGAGTGTCTAGCGTCCTGGAAATCCTTGAAAACCTGGAAAAGTCCTTGAATTTTTTTACCTGGAAAAACCTGTAAAAGTCCTTGAATTTCATGCATAGTCCTGGAATTCTTATCTCTACATCTGAATTAGTAGTTTTCTTCAAATGAAATAATGAGATGAAATAATTTCAAATTAAATAATTATTTATCAGTTGCGTCAGTTGAGGCTTCAGTAAGCTTTTGTAGAAAACTACTGATTCACTTAGGTTAGTTTACTAATTCAGGTAATTGTGCAGTTTAGTAACTTTTCTCAAATTTAATTTTTTCGATCCGGTTTTTTTTCAAAAAAGTTTTATTTTATCACCAAAATGAGAAATCAATCTGTGGAGCTCGAGAAACTAATGCACTTTTTATTATTTTATTTAAAAAATTTAAAAATATAAACTTAAAATTTTAAAAATTTCCAATTTTCAGTTTTTCGCCGCGTTTTTTTTTTAAAAGCTTTATTTTATCGTTGAAACAAGAAATCAATCGGGGGAGATCAAGGACCTAATGTTTTTTTTTATTATTTTGTTGAAAAACCTAAATAAATTTAAACTTAAAGTTTTAAAAATTCACAATTTCGAGTTTTTCGCTCCGGTCTTTTTTTTTTAAGCTTTATTTTATCATTGAAACAAGAAATCCATCCTCTTTGTGTGTCCCCAGAATAATTGAATTTTTCTATAAAGTCGGAAGATATTGTATAGTATAATTTATATAATTTGTAAGCTTTAAAAAAATTATATTATACATACAGTATCTTTTGATTTCTGATATATGGAGAAATTTAATTAATCAGGGGGACACACAAAGGAAATTGGGGGATCTCTTCGTTTCGTTGAATTGCTGGTCAATTAAATGAAATTTTATGTTTCCCCCATGATTAATTAAACTTTTCCATATAACAGAAGATATATTCAAAAAATATAAATAAACTTTCATTTAAGTTTGCCTCTCCTGATTAACTAAATTTTTCCATAAATCAGAAAATATTGTATAATGTAATATAATTTTTGTTAAAGCTTACAAATTATATTTCGCAAATAAATAAAATTACAATTTTTTTAAGTTCCACAATTGATTTCTTGTTTCAGTGATAAAATAAAGCTTTTAAAAAAATACCGCAGCTGAAAACTTGAAATTGGGGATCTTTTATATTTTTAATTTAAATTAAAAAATTTTTTCAATAAAATAATAAAAAGTGCATTAGTTTCTTGAGCTCCCCGGATTTATTTCTTGTTTGAGTAATGAAATAAAGCTTTTTTTAAAAAAAGGCAGCAAAAAACTGGAAATTACGAATTTTTTAAATTTTAAGTTTAATTTTTAAGTTTTTTAACAAAATAATAAAAAGTACATTATGTAATTTCTCGACCTCCACGAATTTATTTCTTAGTTTGATAATAAAATACAACTTTTTAAACAAAACCGGATAAAAAACTCAAAATTGGAAGTTTTAAAAATTTATAATTTAAATTGTACAGTTTTTTAAATAAAATAATAAAAAGTACATTAGTTTTTCGAGCTCCCCCGATTGATTTCTTGTTTTAGTAACGAAATAAAGCTTTTTAAAAAAAAATAACGCATCAAAAAACTGGAAATTGGGAATTTTAAAAATGTTAAGTTTTAATTTTGAAGTTCTTTAATAAAATAATATAAAGTTACATTAGTTTTTCGAGCTCCTCAAATTGATTTCCTGTTTCAATGATAAAATAAAGCTTTTTAAAAAACAGGGATCCGAATGAAACTTTCGTTCCATTTTGTTACACAAAGAAAAACATTATTTTTTACTTAACTGTGATTTACTTTCTCATGATTTGGATAAAATTAGATGATACCTGATGTTATATTAATGATTAAAGCGAAATTATTTTGATTAATTGCCTTTAACGAAATGGAACGAAAGTTTCGTTTGGATCCCTGTTAAAAAAAGACCGTAGTGAAAAAGAAAGCTTTTTTTAAAAAAAAACCGGATCAAAAAGGTCGAAATTGGAAAAGTCACTAAACTGCATAATTGTTAGTTAGGTTTATTAAGTGAATTAGTAGTTTTTTATTAAAAATTAGTAGAAAACTACTAATTCTTGTTAGAGAATATTCCCTTAAACAAAAAATAGTTTTTTAAGCTTATGCAGCTAAACTCAAGAATTTCATAAATCGCATACTAAATATTTTATATGGTTCATTTAATTGTGTCCATTATACAGATTCAAGAAAAAGCGATTTTTTCCATCAAAATTTATGGTAATAATTAAAAAATAGTATCTGGAAAAATGTATTTTTTGACCTGGAAAACCTGGAAAAGTCCTGGAATTTTTTTTAGAAGAAACGCTAGACACCCTGATTTAACCGATTTTTTTTCTCAATGAACAAGTGACTCAGATGACAGGAAACATTATATTTGTATATTAATTGCAGGATTTGTAATTTTTGACATTCATGGTTACTTGAAAGTATAAATTATAAAAAAATTACAGTTTTTTGTAATCGTATACTTCCTGAAAGACAAGTTTCCTTTGCCAAGGAAAATGCATTGAAGGTAAAGCGATTTATTGTCATTGCTGAGAGTTTCAAGTGCAAATACCTATTAATGGTCGTGAGAAACAAACTGTGACGAAACAGGTTTTTCCTTTTCTGAATCTATTGAAAAATCTTTAATCCTTGTTTCCATTTAAAGGAAGAAAACAAATTTTATTTGGATGCCACTACTAAATTCAGATGTACACTTGTTCCTGAATTCTTTTTAATTCATCTTGCATTCTTTGCATTTTTTAAAATGCTTTGAATTCTTTTGCATTCACCTTGAATTCACTTTGTATCACCTTTGAATTCACCTTGTACTCTTATTTTGTATTCTTTTGAATACACCTTGAATTTTTTTGAATTCACCGTAAATTCACTTTATATTCTTTACATTCTTTTGCATTCACCTAAGATTTACCTTAAATTCTTTGAATTCTTATGAATTCACTTTGTATTCTTTGAATTCTTTTGAATTCGCCTTGAATTCATTTTTAATCTTTGAATTCACTTTATATTCCTTAAATTTTTTGAATTCACCTTGAATTCTCTTTTTATTATTTAAATTCTTTTGAATTCACCTTGTATATTCTTTGAATTCTTTTTAATCTACCTTGTATTCTTATTTTTAATTCTTTGAATTCACCTCGTATTCTTTAAATTCTTTTGAATTCATTTTGTATGTTTTGCATTTTTTTGAATTCACTTCGGATATCGAATTTTAATGCTAATTAATTTAATAAATAAATATATGTATATAAATGTAACTTATCAGTAAATAACTAGAATCGTTAAAAGAAAATGATTTCAGATAAACCTAGTGCAATTGTGATTATCAAAACTGATATACCTGCGTACCACTGTCTCTTAATAATTCGATAAACTATGTTATGACTTGTTTCAAACCTAAAGTATGTCACATCCGCACATGTTTACTTTTCAGTGGTATTTTGTGTATGAAATAAAAATTAACAATGCAGTCTTTTTATCATATCTTATCTCAGTGACAACACTGATGAAATGCTTTTTCAGAACTTCTGAGGAAAAAAAATAGCTTTACATTTTGTAAACACTGCAATCAAATCACAAAATGTGTCATATTTTGTGAAAGAGCCAAAAGTATTTTTTTAGACATTTTTAAAATATCTGGTCCACTTGGATTCTTTCGTTTCTATTTTGTTAAATAAGGCAATCAAAAATTGTAAAATAAAAATATTTCTTTTCTCTTGATAACTAGGTTATTATTTTTTTGACTGTTTCTCAAATTAATATATGTTCAAGTAAATCTAATTTATAAATTTTCTTTTTTTCCAGGGCTGTGAAATCATTCCAGGAGGTGCTATGGGTGGAACCAGGATTTACTCGAGCCTGCGAGGTTCACATTCGATTAGGTTTGATGCTAAAGGTCCATGGTGACTTTGATGCGGCACTGAAACACTTGACCCTCGCTCTAATCGACGCGACCACACCTGCTTCCTTCTCCAAGCTTGAAAGTAAGCACATGCATTCGTCTCGTTCTTTATTCAATTTATTTCTTGCTCTCATTAAAAAAAAGAGCAATCTTTTCCTTCAAAAATCAAAATCAGAAGACTATTTTCTAGTAATATAATAAAACGATACTTTCTTTTAATCTCGTTTGAAAAAAATTGTATAACTAAATTAGAACTAGTCCTTTTATTGTATGTAGACATAAACTTAATTTCTTTTTGTTCACTTTCTTTTTTAAACTTGACCGCATTGCTTTCGTGTCGTAACTACAACAGTAATTCGCCAAAGGTGCGTTGACCCACTTTGCTATCTTGAAGGAGTAGAACCACTTTAAATATTTCCTTTTCAAAGTACAGGTTTTCAAAAATATATATTGCTATTGCAGAAAAAAAATTGAATTGAATCGGTGAATTGGAATAAAATTGAAGCAATGAAAAATACTTTGAAAACTTTAAAATACAATATTTTCGAGCTGAAGCAACTTTGATTCTCTTAGTAAATAATTTAATTAAAAATATTAACTGTAGTTTAATTTTTTGCTCCTAAAAATAATTGAATTTGTTATCTTAAAATTAAAAAGTTCATCCTTTCATTATAAACTCCAAACTAAAGCAGTACAGTTAGAAAAATAACTGTCTGACTTTACTAAAATATAAGATTCATTTAAATTCAAACCTACAGTTAAGACAGACTCTTAATTACAGTTTTTATAATACTTCTTGAAATTCTGAAATTCTGATGAAAAGCCTCCTTACTTTTGTTATAAACTCAATTAATTATAGATCGATATTGACGGTTTCTTCAGCTGAAATCGTAATGTATGTAATCAAAAGATCGATATGCTCTATTCCACAAACTGACAACTGTAATTTCTGTAAAGCATAAAGCGTTTACATTCTCTCCACACGTTGATTAGATCAATAAAATACTAGCAGCTAGATAATTAGATATTAGTCTTTGATTCTGAACAAGTTACCCTAAGTTGGAAAAGGGAACAAAAGTCTTTTAGAAATTTATAAAGTTTCACGAAAGTTGAATTGAAAATAAATCTCCTTCTAGGAAGCTAGGATAAAGTAAAACAAGCTAGAAGGTAGAAGTTTTGTTTTCTTTTTTTTCTTATCTCAAAAAGAATTACATGGAAGTTTAAAAGTTTATTTAACATCAAATTTACTTAATATTCGTTTGTAAAGTTTTTTATCGTATGAATTATGAACAATCCAAGTATAAAGTCCGTTGAAAAGAGACTTTGATTGTGCTAAATATTTTCAAGCTTTTTTTTTGCACATAAAAGAACAAAATTATACGGTGAAAAATATTTACCCAAACAAAAATATTAATTTATAAAAATATTAACATATAACAATTAACTACCAAGCGAAAATTGGATTTTGAGTTTTATTCTAAGTCTAAGAGCCTTTGACATAAGCTTTTAAAAGGAAAAATCAAAAATCCCGACACTATTTTGGTTTTGAGAGGACATTAAATTTTTGATAAATTAATGTTTTCGTTTTTACAAATGTTTTTCTAAATGCACAAATCTATTGGGGAAAATTTAAATCTAAATGGGGAAAATTTTTAACGGATCAATTTTTTCTTTTTCGTATGCAAAAAATATTGAAAATATGAATATTACGTTTTGTCAGTTTTTATGTCAGAATCTTCAGCCCAATCATTCTTTGGAATTACATAAATCACCCATTCATATCACGTGAGCCTCGAAATTCCGAAGCTACAATGAATAGGCTAACTGAATTCGAATCGATGATGAATTCTCGGAAACCTATTCAATCATTTTAAGCACAATGATTAACAAGCATTCCCTCTAAATTTGTCTCAACTGATTCAGATTCTTGACATTGGTGATGATTCAGAACAATCTAAATATCGAGATTCAATTCAGTATTAAATCCGAGGGTATTGTATCACGATTCGCAATTCTCCACTTACGGAACTTTATTTTTTCTAAGAAATATCGAGACGTGAGTCAATTCTGCCGGAAGTACACCTAGTAGTGACGAATAAGTTCCGTAAACTCAACAACCGTGAAATCTTCTCTACGAAACATTTCAAATCATTCGCTTCGAGAAGATCGTTCGATGCAAAATTGAGCTTCACGGTTTCAGAATATTTTCTGTTAAAACATATATCAAATTAGAAAATATTTTTATTAGTTTACGAAAATTCAATAACTCTCTAAATCTGAATTAATGAAAAGTGAGCCACTAATTTACTTTAGTGAAAGTTTCTCCTAATTATTAGTAAATTATGACTAAAACTTAAGTGAAAAGTTGAAAATAACTAAAAGAAATAGTGAAATACAACTAATAATTAGTAGAAATTTTCTCTAAAGTAAATTTTTACTTTTAAATTTGACTTTTCACTAATTCAGATTTAGAGGGTATTTCTGAGAAATTAATGATTTTTGCTAGGTATCTAGCCGACCGGGAAATCGAGAAAATCCCAGGAATTTTATTTTACCGGAGAAAACCCGGGAAAAACGCGGGAATTTTATTTAGGATCGGGATTATACTTATATTTTATTTTTTTATTCTTCAGATTTTAATAGCATTTAAGCAACTACTTGTGATTCTGACTGCAAAATTTAAAAAATATTTATTTTACGTGTTACGAAAGTTTTAAAATATGTATTTTCGATTAATTTTCGTTTAATCACTTCAGCCTGTGATTAAACATAAGTTTGGCACGTGGAAATAAATAATTATTTTCTTTACGATATAAATTTTGTATATGAATATTATGTTAAAATTTCCATTTCTATGTATACGTTCAATTTCAAAAATCACGAAAAGACATTTTTAACTTGATCGGGGGAAAAAAATTTACCGGGAAAAACCCGGAAATTTTAAATGGCCTGATCGCTAGACACCCTGTTTTTGATAATAATGGTTTTCATGATTGTTTGAATTTGAGTTTTTTAAAAATATTTTATCCAATTCAACAGACTAATCTCTAAATCTGGATTAGTACATTTTTATTAATTGTTAGTGATCTTTTACTAATTTATTTAGAGAAAAGTTTTCTACTAATTATTAGTAGAAAATTACTAATTCGATAAGCAGGGATAGCAGTCAGTCCCGTATTCTCCCTTTTCATATATTCCCCCCCCCCCTCCTATTCTTCTGAAAATCCTCTTATTTCAGAATTTTATATCTTTTTTCCTCCTTTTTGTTACTCAAGGTTTCGATTAATCTTCCCAGAATTATGAGAAATAGAAACTTTTGATATTCAAAAACTCTTTCAATATTTTCCAACGTTCCAAACCCTCTAAATCTGAATTCTTCCATAACCAAATCTTGTATATTTTTCCAGAATTTTCTAGAATTCTCCGGAATCTACAAATGACACCTAAAATCTTCTAAAATGCTACAGAATCTTCAAAACTTGTCTGAAATTTGTTAAACTTCTCAAAAATATTCGAGACTGTTTTAGAATCTTCTACCATCATCTTTAAAAGATTCTAAGATATTCTAAAAAATCTAAAAAAAAATTGTGGAGGATTTTGAGAGATTTTAGAAGATTTCACGAATCCACAAGTATATGAACCGAATTCATTTCAAATCAGGCAGACAGTACTACTTTAAGTCACAGAATCGGTCGTCTATGAAATAATTATGTTGTTTTTCACAGGAAATAAGAAGCCACGTATTTTACCGTTTCAAGAAAAAATACATTTTCATGAAGTTATGCGGGCTAAACTACTTTTGTAAACAGGAGAATTTTTTTTTAATGAAATCGAATTTTCAAATTTTTCTTACAACTGTCGGCACATACGAAAAAATATCTACAAAAAAGTTTGATGCCATAAAAAAGTTCGACGCAAAAGATCTCTTAATCTTTAATGATATCTTGCATCGTTTGTGAGAAAAATTCGAAAATATGATTTTGTAAAAACAGAAATTGTCCTGGACTCAAAAATGGTTTGGCCGACATAAAATTTGCTGGATGGTTTTCTGATGTAAACATAAATTTTTAAAAATATTTGATAAAATTAAAAAGATGGGTTTTTCGATTAAATCGCCATTTTATGTTTGCAGAATTTAATTAAAAAAATAAGATCGATTATATTGAAAAACCCATCTCTTATCTATTTTTTTATCATATGAGTACCAATTTATCAAAAAAATTCGGGTAAAAAACTAGGTGGAGTTTTTGAGAAAATTGAATTTTAATTTTTCAGAAAAACTATTTTGCGAATTTTCAATATACCTTTAATTTTCTAGCGGATTTTGAAAGAGGCCAATAAACCTCATCATAATCAGGAAAGAAAACGCAAATATCTTAATTGAGTCTAAAAATTTAAATACTTACAACTTCGTGAAAATGTATTTTTTCTCGAAACGGTAAAATACGTGCCTTCCCATTTCCTTTAAAAAACAATATATTTCATAGACGACCGATTCTGTAATTTCAAGTTGCACTGCCTGCTATATTTGAAATGGATTCGGTCTGTAAAAAATTAAACATATTCTAGAAGATGTTAAAAGGTTGTCGAAAAGTTTAGAAATTTGAAGAGTTTTATTGGTATTTTTAAAATAAAAAATTTCCCCTTTTTAAAAAAATCCTCTTTTTCGAAAAATTCTCTATTCTTCCTAAAATTGAACTTCTGAATCGCTGTGATCCCTGGATAAGTCAAAATCTTCGACTAAAGAAATTAGTAGAATTTTACTGAGTAAAAAAGTTTTCACAGACTTAAAAGCTTTACTTAGAAAGTTGAAAATGACTAATACGTACATAGTTGATAGTTACTAATTTACTAAAAATTTGTTAATTGGAAGATTAAATTAATCTTTATGCTTATGTTTTATAAATTAAGAATTTTGAATTTAATTGTTATTTTTTTTCTGTTTTAGTTAAATTCCACATAGCACACCTGTATGAAGTTCAGGGCAAATACCGTCTGGCGAAGGATCATTACGAGACACTGCTTAAGGAAAAAGCCTTACCCTCCCATCTCAAGGCTGATATCTGTCGACAGCTGGGTAAGTCTCCCTTTCTTATATATATATTATATGATTCTTACTTTGCTTGTCACGATTTTCGATTTTTTTTCATCTCACTAACGTGAAAATTTTCTGCAAGTAGCTGATCTATTTTTCTACAAATCCACAATGAAGTTCCTTCTTGATCACTGCAATTTCAATACTTTTGATCTCGATCATTTTTCTAGATCATAATTTTTTTATTAAGGCAAAGCAACCAAATCTGGATCCCAGATCACTCTTGTTTTTGCCGTAAGTAAATGCAATTATAAAATAAATTTTTGCGAAAGATTTAGCTTAACAGTTAAAATAAACATTTAATAAAAATTTATTTTGTAGTAATATTTTTTATGGCAGAAACAAGAGTGACTCGATCGGATTTGGTTCCTTTGCCTAATTTTATTAAAAAATTGACTTTTGTAGAACACTACTTTTTATAGAAAAAAGGATATGGAACTTGTTCGAGATTTTAATGTTAGAATTAGAAATTATTTAAGGGGATAAATATACGGTTTTATTCATAAACCCAGAATTCAAATAATGTTGCGAAATTCATTAAAATTAATGAGTTACAAATAAAATCACAGAATATATTATATTATATATAATACAATATATAACAGAATATATAATATATTCTGTAATATATTATCATATATATA